>JAJOZX010005968.1:155000-230000 GCA_023014485.1 Bathynomus jamesi
TCTCGCTCTTTCTGTCACCTAACCAAGAGCCTCTCCAACAACTTTACTACTTCTTCTTTCCCTCCTCTTTTCCATTCCGACGGCTCAGTTGCTGAACTCTTCGCTCAGATTTTCGCATTCAACTTAACCATGAACGATTCCGGTGCTCTTTCTCCATCTCCTCCTCCCTCTGACATAATCATGTCTGAAATTAGAATTACTTCCAAATATGTTTTTTTCTGGCCTATCTGGGCTCAACTCTAGGAAAGCGTACGGTCCTGATGGCGTTAATCGGTATTATCAATCTTTCATCTACTCAACCGGTCAACGCTGGAACAATCTTCCTCAATCCATCTTTCCCCCTGTCTCTGACCTCCAATCTTTCAAACGCAGAGTGTCCAGGCACCTCGAAAACTTTGGACCTTGATTTTGTATCTCTTCTTCCTCTGCTTTTTCTTTTTTTATTCGCTCTTGGGTCCTGTTTCCCGCATTAAAAAAAGAATAAGTAATAGTAAATGCCAAATACTGAAGTTTTCCCTTTTCATGATGGAAAGCCGCGTTGGGCTTCCTTCATGAAAAAGAAAAACTTTAGTGTTTGCCATTTATTCGGACCATAGTGGATTTAATATCCCAGAAGGGTTCCTTGTTCCATCCGCAGTCTGTGTATTATATATATTATATATATATACAGTATATATACATATATACCGGTATGTACATATATACTCGTATATACATATAAGCTAATACAAAGAATAAGCTCTCTCTCTCTCTCTCTCTGTACATATATATATATATATGAACTTTGAAATGCCCCAGCAACTCGACTCCAAAAAAGGTTATATTTTTAACTAAGAGCAAAACTTGGGGGCAATTTCTTTGCATCTCTTAAGTTCAAGTATTTTGGCCCAAACTTTCTCTCTGTTCATTCCACTGTTTAATTTATTTCATTTTATAAATCTTTCGTTACGCTAATTAAATAGGGAATAACATGAAGTCTCTGGAAAGAAAAACGTTGGAATAAATAAATAAATAATATGTATGTCTGTCTATTTCTTATTCAGGAAGGAAGGAAAGGCCCAACGGCGAACGCCCAGCGAAAATGTTTCATCCAACCCTTCTCCATTTAGAATGAGAAAGAGAGAGAGAGAGAGAGAGAGAGCCGAAATTGGAGGTTTAAAGTTTTTGAGATGTTTGAATACTCTGCGTTTGAAAGATTGGAGATTATAGACAGGGGGAGAGATGGAGTGATGAAGGTTTTTCCACAGTTGACCGGTTGAGTAGATGAAAGAGTGGGAATACCGATTAACTCTTACGTTTGAGAGTTGGACAGAAAAGGGACGAGACTGTGTCGGAAGTGATGAGAAAAAAAAGAAATAAAAGAAATATATATATATATATATATTATATATTATATATATGCGCCTCAGTGGTGTAGTGGTTAGCATCGCTGACTCCGAATCTATCGGCCCCGGGATCGAGACTCGGTGACGGTAAGCGACACTCAGCAAAACCCAACTATTCATCATCCTTCCACACAATAAAGAAAGTGGTTGTTAGATAAATGGGTACCCTCAGTAGCCTAGTGGTTAAGACAATGGGCTGCTGGTGGAGCGTAGTTCGGATTCCACTTTGAAATGTAAATCTAAGGTGGAGTGACAAGCTTGACCTTTATCAGAATGAACAATTCGGGTAGAAGCAAAACCAAGGTTATAACCAAGGTTATAACCAAGGTTTTTCGGGACTTGAAAATGAATACATATTTGGCTGAAAATTGATATAGAGTTTATTTGCACAGTATATACTAACAACTATTGCACATATAGGAAATCAACAAAAAAGAAAAAGAAAAAAATTTTCCCCCTTTTTACTCGCCCCTGTTAAAATAGTTTATTAATATTTGCTATATTTTATATTAATATTACTATTAATAGACACCAAATTGTTTGTTCTCAAAAACCAATGCCAAAACTCATTAATGAAATGTCAGAACGTGTGTCACCTTTGTATAACACAAAGTGGAAAGCAGCACGATTCTAAACATATAATTTGAAATATAATCTAAAAATTATTTCATTCATAATTGAGTTTATCAGTTATACAGTTCTGAGGGGATGTGAAGAGTGCCATCTAGTGGGCCCTTTTTTGTATTTTTAATTTAATAATGTATTAATATGTGATATATTTTATATTAATATTATTATTATAGATACAGGATTGACAAAAATAAATAAACACCACTATGATTGGCCCTCAAGAACAAATGGCACAAGGCTCATCAATGGAATGCCAGAACGGGTGGCACCTTTACACAATACAAAAGGGAAAGCGACATCCTTTTAAATATATTAATTAATTCTAAATATATTAATTAAGTAAATACGTTATTATTTATTAACTTTTATTATCAAATAAAAAATTATGCAAAAACTTAGCGTGTCTATTTACTTTTTCAACCCTCTGTGTATTGCGGGTCCTTAGCAGGAATCGTTATTGTGCATTAGACAAATCATTTTAAGGAAGGACAATTATTAATGCATTGAAAATAAATTAGACTGAGGCGGGGCCACCAGCTTGACCTCCGTGTGAAGAGAGACCAACGCACGAAACAACATAAGGTTCATAAGGTAAGGTAAGGTTCTGAATTGATACCATCTTTGTCCACACGTAATTTCCACCTAATGTTTTGAAGATTATCTCGACATACGGTAAACCACAAGATGTTGCTTGTCAAAAATTGAATCAATAATTGCTTTTATAATAATGAATAGTAAATATTTAGGATCACCTGAAGATCAGGGCCCCCAGCCTTTTTTAGTTAGCCTTATAAGGCTAACTAACGAAAATATCATGACCTAACTTAACCAATCGTTAGGTCAACTGTACGCCCTTGACGATTTGTTAGGTTAGGCCGTGATATTTTTGTTAGTTAGCCTTATAAAGCTAACTAAAGAAGGCTGGGGGCCCTGATCTTCAGGTGATCCAATATTTAAGTTATTTTATGAAAGATAATTGGGTTATGAATAAATAGTAGACGGGAAACAGATAGATAGATAAAGATAGATAAATGGATAATAACTTAAAAAATGGATAAGTAATTTCTGTATACATTCCACAGGTGAAATTTGAAGTTAAAAAAATATTAAGTTATAATTAATAATAAAATTATTAATTTAATATTAATTATTTCATTAAATTAAACTGAATTAAAGTATGAATTAATCAATAATACAGTCTTAATAAATATTAAGTATATTTCAATTTAACCCTTTGCCGCCGAAAGGGACGAATTCGTAACGTTTCAAATACAGGCATTCATAACTTAACCCCACAAAAAATTGCGTCGTTAAAGGGTTAAATTAACATTTAAATTAACAGTTTTACGTGGGATTAGAACCACGGGTCGTTACATCATCTGGTCGCAAAAGACGGTCTCTCATCCAACTACTCTCCAGACCCAGCGTCGCTCAACTTCGCTGATCGACGGGAAGTGGTGTTACGACACTGGCCACAACGTCGCTCTGGATTACAAAATTAAGTACAGAGTGTCCATAAATGATCTTTACAAATTCATTTAAGTTTCAGTTGAATTTGTAAAGATAATTTATGAACACCTGTACATGAAATATATATATATATATATATATATATATATAACTGCAATGACCACGCAGTATATTAATGTATAGAAACGACGTAAGTATAGAGGAGCGTTCTGCCACGAGGAAGAGAAATAACGAACATTCCGCGCAAGATGAGGAGGGAGAACGAACAATGAAAAAATGAGGTAACCACCCGGGAATCGAACCCGGGATCTTCCGATTGCCGGTCAGATATGATAACCACTACACCATGGTCCTCACTCGATCAGAAGTCGTAATTCTCCTACATACGCGCAGAAACCAATGCCCCGAGGGGGCACCTCCCGCATGCCGCACCTATATATACACCTCATTTTTTTCATTTGTTCATTCTCCCTCCTCATCTTGCGCGGAATGTTCTCCTATACAAGCGTCGTTCTTTACGTTAATTATACTGCGTGTTCTTTGCAGTTGAAATGTGTATATATATATATATATATATATATACACAGGGTGTCCGAGAATTATCTGTACAATTTTTGGCTGTTATTAAAATCAACCATGAAGTGTAGAATTCCAGTGTTGTCCCATTTTACAAGAATCTCATTAAGTTTTTCTGATACCAAGTTTTGACAAGTTTTTTTAGAATTCCAGTGTGTCCAAACATTATCTGTACAATTTGATCTTTTAATAAAATTTCTTGATAACACACGTAAAATTCTTAGAAGATTATTTAGAATCTGTATTTTCAAAAGTTTCTTTTATTAAAGTAAACGTTGTTACAACATTCGATATGTGCACCATTATGATTCGCAAAACATCAATCGATACTCAAATGTTGCCATGTACGCTGCAGCATATCCACATCAATTCGCTCAATAGCAGCTGTGATTCTTGCTTTTAAATCATCAATGTCTGTCACCCGCGTACATTTCTAAAAAAACTTGTCAAAACGTAGTATCAGAAAAAACTTAATGAGATTCTCTGTAAAATGGGACAACACTGGAATTTCTACACTTCATGGTTGACTTTTAATAACAGCCAAAAATTGTACAGATAATTCTCGGACACCCTGTATATATATATATATATATATATATAATTGGATGAGATTGTAGACACCACTCAACCAGGGAAGTACTCCAAGGGGGGGTACATTAGGCAGGAGACAGGGAGTGCTGGAACTCCTGTTTCTCCTGTCTCCTGTCACTGTCCTCCTTAGCTGATCTTTTTCCATTTCTCATCTACCCTGCGAGCAGTCCAGCATGCTCTCAAACACACGCTTCTCCCTCTATTCCTCAATACATATACATGTATCTTACACACTATACAAATCTTTTCGAAATTTCTAAAAAAATGGCATCAATGAACCTTGGAGACCTTGTTTATGGCTCTCTCCTTCTTCTGTGGAGTGGTCACTTTTGCGGGCGTTCAGCCTTGACTCCTCCTTCCTACAAAAACAAATATACAATTCATTAATGAAATATAACAATATTCGTAATTAACAGATAATAAATTGATAATTTTTATATGCTTGTTAATCTAAAATATTAACAGATTTAACATGTACTTAACTTCAAATAAAATATGAATACATTAAAAATATTAAAAAAAAATGATTAATTAATTACGTGAGTTTAAATAGGAGTATATTTAATAGATTTCTATAATTAAACAGGTAATAATTAATTAATAATAATAATAATTATTATTATTAAAAGGATAAATGCGATAGAGGAAAAATCTATTTAATACGATTCGTTTAAATGTGGGAACGTAATTAATTTTATGTTGTCATAAATTAGCTATTTTAAGGGCTACGAATAATGTATTTTTTGTCAATAATTTATGATGTAAGAACGTGTTAATTGTTAATAATTTAGGAGCAAGTGTAGTTTATGTCCCCCTGTGGTGCCTAGTGTAGTTTACGTCCCCCTGTGGTGTCTAGTGTAGTTTACGTTCCCTTACATTATTCTAGTGTAGTTTGCGTTCCCCAATTTTGTCCGCGTATACCTAATCAAATAAAACGTTAAAACTAACGAAAATATTACGACTTAACCTAACCAATCGTCAATATATATATATATATATATATATTGACGATTGGTTAGGTTAAGTCATAATGTTTTCGTTAGTTTTAACGTTTAATTGATGGATTCAAAAAATATTACAGGCCGTCAAACCGAAAAGATCCAGGATCCGTATTGATGTGAAAAATAAATGTAAATTAATGCAATATAAAAGTTAGTCAATATTTTTAACATTAAATTTAACATTAACAAAATTAACGGGGACCATAATGCGATAATAATAATAATAATAATAATAATAGTAGTAGTAGTAGATATGAAGTTAATGGAATAATGACTATAATTGTACGATTGTAATGGTGAAACTACTAGATTTCTTTTTTATGCAGGAAGGAGGAGCCAAGGGCGAATGCCCACAAAAACGCCCCCACCCCTTTAGAAGAAGTAGAGTGACAAAAATCAATGGATAGACCCCTATTGAAACCTACATTATGGACGTTCAGACACTGCTTTCCAGACTGTAACAAGCCCACAAACCTTTCCGACACGCTAGTTGTTACCAACTGTCCGAGTAAATATAAATGTGTCGATACAATGACGTCATCCCAAATTCTGTCTTAAAAATTCTGAACATTGTTCAAATTCAACTAAAGTAATGTAAATGCATTCAAAATGAACAATATTCTAGTTCTGGTATGTTCAACGTTTCCAGCAAGAAAACATTACATTCTTGTCCTTTCTTTAATAGGGTCTCAGTATGTCGAGAATGACTGTATCGACACATTTACTTTTTCTCGGACAGTTGGTAGAAACTTGCGTGTGGAATGGTTTGTGGGCTTGTGAAAGTCTGGACGTGACATGCGGAAATGCTGTCCACGGAGCAGCTGTTTAAATAAGACAGTGTTCAGTCTGCCCATAAACTCTGTGGCTCCAAATGCTCTCGAAAGGAAGGACAAACACCATAAAGCAGTCAGCCAATTTTAACATAAATGTGATTAATTTAATGCAGTGATGCACAAACCCTGGCCCGCGGGCCAAATGTGTCCCCCACGGGTCTTTTCAATTCAATGAAAAAGTTAGAATATAAAAGTGACCCAATTTATGACTTAGATGGAAAGTAAGTAGGCTAATACATTTAGTTATTTTCTTCGCTTGGCCCTCACATCAAAAACGTTTGTGCACCACTGATTTAATGTGTTTAAATCCTTGTCACGCGGCATTATATATATATATATATATATATATATATACGAACACACACTGTATATGTGCTAAATTAACTCCCATCAGGATTCAAACCGGGGATCTCTAAGCAGAAGTTGTGGGTTTAAATCTTGATAGGATGTAATTATTATTCCTTGGCCAAAAATCACTCGCGTTTTTGTGTCTTACACACACACACACACACACACACACACACACACACACACACACACACATCTATATTCGCCGTCTCTATATGAATTTTGTTTTCAATTATTGTAATGCACATTGCAAACAAGATTTTCTCATCTTGGTGTCATATTGACCTCTCCGCAACGATCCTCGCACTTCATACAGGGAAATAAAACCTGAAAGGTATCTGTGTTGGAACCAATAAATATATCAGACTGGTATGCAGAAGCTCACTTAGATCATTTACATATACAGTATATATATATATATATATATATATATATATATATATATATATATATATAGAGAGAGAGAGAGAGAGAGAGAGAGAGAGAGAGAGAGAGAGAAAGAGCATGGACCATTTCCCACTATATTTTTTCGCCTTTACGAAGCATACAAATGCTTTTAATGCAATACCCAAACTTGGTAAAATACTTTGTAAGGACGTAAGAAAGGGGTTGCCATTAAATGTATGCACGTAATGTATGGGTTTCTTGAAGTGTATATTCTATCAATTTTTTCTTTATATATATATATATATATATATATATATATATATATATATATATATATATATATATATTATTGTTTTGTATACAGTATTTTAAATACTTCTCTTACGTTATAATTGTATAATAACCTAAGTTTTTTCGCAAACTTAGTTATTTTTCATGTCTTTACAACAGCGGTAGCGAAAAGAAAATACAAATTTCAATTTCAAAAGCGATGTTTCGATTTTGGGGAATTACGTCGCTGTCGCTGTAGTGTGCGGGGCTCCCATTCTGTTAATATAAAACCACACGCGACTCGAGTCGTCACGACCCAAGTCGTTAGTCGCAAGACGATCCTGTGTGCGGCCGGCCTTACAAAACGGTACGGTTTGATTTCTTATATTCGGATAATATGATGAATGTTCTGCTCTAAACAATATTTGTAGAATTCTTCCGATAAACAGATAAGATAATAAATTCATTGATTTCTAGGTACAGTTTTCAATTCCAGGTCAGAAGAGTGAAGGGAGGTTAGAGGTTTGTTTGGAGATATTTGTAGAAAAAATGTCACTGCACAGTTTATGAAATATCTTCGTCTTAAAAAAAAAGCTATACAGTATATATATACATACACACACACACACACACACACTGTATATTAAAATTTCAGAGGAGGAGGTTGTAAATACCAATCGACCAGAGAACTACTGCAAGGGGTGACGTTAGGCAGAAGACAGGGAGTGCTGGCATTTCCATTTCTTCTATCACTGTCCCCTGTAGTTGATCTTTTCCGTATCTCACCTACCCTATGAGCAATCCAGCATCCTCTCAAACACACGCTTCTCTCTCTCTCTATTCTTCACTACATATCCATGCATTTTACACACTACACAATCCTTTCAAAATTTCTATAAAAAAAATGGCATCTTGAGACTCTGGAGACCTTGATTTTGGCTCTCTCTTTCTTGTAAAGAGGGGTATATTTGCAGGCATCCGCGGTATATTTGCAGGCATCCGCCCTTGGCCCCTCCTTTCTAATATATATATATTGTTTTCAATATTCGTTTCATCCGATAACATTTATACATCTTATCTCTCTACATTTTATGTAATTATATAATTTTTGTTTTTTAACTTTAAATTATTATCATAAAAGTGTACAAATATATTGTATAAAATCTTTTACCATATTTGTTCACTTCTCTATCTTTTATTTCTTAGTACTGATAATGGAAAATGAATTTCCGAAACGTCTGACTAATAAACATGTACCACCTTTTCGTCCTGGAAACCCTTCAATCAAGTATATATATATATATATATATATATATAGAGTTGGATAGATAGATAGATAGATAGATAGGTAGATAGATAGACAGCTAGATAGATAGATAAAGTAGAGCCATTTTTCAATGCAATATTTCTCGAAGTGACTTAAATCCCGAGTGGCAAGACCCCAATATTTTGAAACCAAAATCGACCATTTTTTTTTTTTTCTATTTTGACATTTAATCCAGACTGAAAGAAATGTCTTAAAAATTTATTTATTTTTTGTCTTACTTTCAATTAACCAATAATGCTATTGGTAAAAAACTCTCTCTCTCTCTCTCTCTCTCTCTCCTCTCTCTCTCTATATATTATATATATATATATATATATACACACAGTGATGGGCACCGTTACATTAAATTGGGCGGCGTTACCGTTACTCGTTACACGTCGAAAATGTACTCGGCGTTACCGTTACATCGTTACTTTTGAAAATCCTTAAAGCGTTACCGTTACTCGATACGTGTAACGACGTTAAAGTAACTAGTTACATTTGATATTTGTTTACGTGCCTTCACACGTATTTTGAAACTACAGATAAACTTACAAATGGCAGCCATACCATATAAATTCTAATAGCTACTATTATTGACTATATAAATGTTGTTCTCTTGAGCACGATATATTGCACAGTAATTCGCACCTCAATGATTTTTGGGAAAGATGAAGAGACCTACAAAATATAAATTTAGTTGTTGCCACTAACACGGAATAGTGAACTGCATTTAATAGTCCTCATGAATGGAATGGCAATGTTATCAAATTCAAATTCGAGTAACGAGTAACGAAAAAATCCGTTACATTGATAAAAAATTTGTAAAGCGTTACCGTTACATTGATACATTTCAAAATCTTTCAGGCGTTACCGTTACTCGTTACTTTTGTAACGTTCGTTACGTAACGTCGTTACATGTAACGCGTTACTGCCCATCTCTGTATATATATATATATATATATATGAGAGAGAGAGAGAGAGAGAGAGAGAGAGAGAGAGAACATAAATTATATGTAAGTGGAACGCGACGTTTCGAAAATTTCGGTTTCCATCTTCTGTAACTAATAAAAACAAAAAACAAAAACAAAAATATAATAAAAATTACAGTGCAAAATTTACAGTTAAACCAAAATTAAAACTGAAAATAAACATAGAAAATTATCAATATAACCCACTTGATGGCTTCACCATTAAATCGTGAAAATAACCACACGAAAAATTAGTTGGTTGGTTAGTTATATTGCGTATAATTTAGCGGAAGAAGTATATCCATTACGTGAAGGTTTGAGTCGGTGTATATAAAAGGATTCTTTAACCATAAAATCGTTAACTTGGGTTGAAGTTGTTATAAGAATTTTTAAATTATCTGCAGCCAAATGGATGGAAATTATTCAAAATCATTTATAATAGACAAAAATTCCTGTTTAGATATTGGTCAAATTATTCTACAGGGTGATTCATTGCTGGTAGCACCAGAGTATCGCTAATATATCCGCTGGGGGTACCGAGTGAATCACCCTGTATAAGGATTATCTCTTTGTTTATAAACTTTCTCTGATCAAGATGCAAGTGGGTTTTACTCACGCAATTGGCATTGTAGCCACCTCGCTGAAGAAGATAAATAACAGAGAATTTAAGATATCATACTTTGGGGGCGTTTTTTTGTGTTTTAGAATGGACTGTATTGAAGACGTATTGGGAGCTATAAACTGGAAATTACACTTTGGAAAGGCTGGCATGAGAACAGACTTCAACAAAGATATCATTTTGCAAGATTATATTCCAGTGTATGAGATATAAAGAGAATTTAGAAACATCTGGAATAATAGATATTGGGGGTAAGAAAAGTCTTGAAGAATCTTAATAATGTATATATATACACACACACACACACACACCAAAAAGTAAGGTATTTATATACATATTTGTTCATTATATTTACGACATTCATTACATTTTTTATTACATTTATTTATTACATTTATTTATTTACATTTATTTATTGTCCTACAGGCCAACTCTACCAATTACACAATATAATACCCATTTGACGGAAAACAATACTTGGAAATTTGAGCAAGTAAAGAGTTTGCAAAATTTATCTCCCGAATTGATATTGAAGTTGGGAAAAAAAAAAAACTAATTTGAAACAGGAATAATGCCATCAGTGAATACAATGGCCTTAAAATTCCGGTAACAATAGGCCTATTTATAGGTATAATACGCATAGAAAACCATAAACAATTTATTTTGTTTTGTGAATAGCAGTTAAATGTACTGTTAAACTGGTGTTGAACTATAAAATAGACAATATAGTTTAAAATAAATGAAATATGGAGGCCATCCACTCGTTAATTATCCTTTAACAAAAGACGAGCTTTTCAATTTTATAGACATTTCGTCCACAGGATATGTTGTCATCGGTTTAAACATTAAGTCTAACCTTAAACTAACATAACATTAACAGAGCAAAGCCGAATTTTAACCTAGGCTTAACTTGACCTTAACTTTAACTATTCTTAACCTACTGTCTTGATGTTATCGACGTTCTAATAATTTAGTCTAGCCTTAACCTATCCTAAACTTAACCACTACTAGCCTTAACCAAATAAAGCCTAATTTTAATTTAAGCTTAACCTGACCTTAACCCTAACTTACTCTTAACCTACCCAATCTATTCATAACCTTAACCTACTCTGATCTGACATAACTGAACCCAAGTAAAACTAACATTACCTAACCTATACTAGCTTAATCTAATCTAACACTAATAAATATTTGTCGACAGAATGCCTTGTTGAAGAGATGTCGCAAGCACGAGGCTTTCTGGCACAGAATCAATGATGATGTACCGTAAATAAAATATTCATTCATTTTGGGTTTTAAATGACGCAACTGTTTAAAAACCAAAGGTGATAAAGGTATTTTTATGAAAGGAAACAAAGTATCCTAAAAGTAAGCAGGGATGCCACAAGTGTCTTTTAGGGTTGCCGTGAAATTTCCTGAAAATAACAAAGATAAATGATTTAAAACTGGAAATTGACTGAAAATATGCAAATTCCACTTGAAATAAAACATTTTATTATGTCTATACGGAAACTAAATTGGCTTAGTTTGAAGTTACTTGATGTTGGGGGCAGGGAGGAAAATTCCTCCGGGGGGATGGGGGGGGGGTCACGAAAGAGCAAATGGCATTGGGATGCTTTGAGCCGTAAAAGGCTTATATGTAATCTTACTCAGACATTCTTCAGTTTCCAGAACAAGCTGAATTTTATGCAGAGATCTAAAGTCGAGAGACTTTAATTACTTTCCTCGCCTCAATAGTTTGGTAAAAGCATTTCTTGAGACAAAAATAGCAAAACAAAAGCTTGAGGGACACTACAACAAATTCTACAGACTATTGAACGACTTTGGAGTAAATCTGAAGATTTGCAGAAACTGCAAACCTGCTTTGCCTTCCTTGTGAATCCATTTATGGTCGAACTTCAGGAGAATGAAGATGATGAATAAATCAGAGCTTAAAATGGAACCCTGGAAGCAATTGCCATGGTCGAAGTATTTTCAGCTCAAGAAGACTAGTGGCGATCCATTTACATATTCACCACAGCATACTGCTGTGAGATGTTCTTCTCCGTAGTGAAGTTTGTGAAATGGAAACACCGTGGAATTCTTACGGACCAACACCTCACGGAGTTCCTTCGTGCTGCTCTGACAACATTTCAGCCTAACTTCAAACGACTCACCTCCAGGATAGAGACCCATAAGACGTCTAGCAACAACTAGTGGTGTTATTGTGAGCAGGATGCCAATCATTATAAAATCTGAATTTGAGGCTAGAAAGTGTAAGCATAAATTTGATATTTCTTGTCGATCTCGGTTATATTAATATTATGGTATGTAGCTCGTAGGGTTAAGAAGTTCGGTTACCCATGCATTAATATATCAATTTGATCTACCTATATTGTTTTTGGATATGTATAATGCATTAATAGAAGAAATAATAATAGTTTTAGAGAATATTGTGACGGAGGGGTCTTACGGTTTTACGTGGTATTCGAACTACGTACGAGTCGCTGCATTATTTGATCGCAGAGGATAATCACCATCCAACAACTGAACAGTCAAAACATGGGATGGCAATTTCGGCACTCGTTTCCAACTTGACAAATTTGCAAAAGAATTTATCATTATTCAAATAAATTACCCTCACAGGCTTTTGCTGCGAGAATGGAATCTTTTTCCTGTTTACACCGTCTTATGGCTGTTTTATAATGAGATCTACTTCCACTCATATTCATGTAAACTGGCCCTGTTCTCGGTCGACCAAAGAGACACCATATGTCGTAAGAATCTTTTGATTCCCTTTTCAGGGGAGCAATAAAATCATTCCATCCATGACTAACTTTAGTACGGCAATTGTACGATTTAATCCAAGACCTTTCTGCTTCCATTAGTATGGATACCGTATAATTATAATACCTACCTACCAAATTTAAATTAAGACTCATTTGAATACGAATTATTACAGTCAAGATGCAATAATTCTAAATTATGAAAAAAGCGGTCTGTCCCATCTCTATATCCTATATTCTACTGCATATTAACCTTAGTCCAGTCGACATTTTCATTCTTGCCTAATGAGGTATTATTATGTCGTACATTATTCAAGGTGGTACAGTTAATTATTAGCTTTAGTGGTCTATGATAAAGATAATTTTACGTTATTAAATTTTGAAACCATTTTCAAAATTCCTTTTAACTTCCACTTCTTTCTTACAAGAATGACTGTGCGGTGCGTAGACTTCATTGAGATGCTTTGAAGATTAGATGAAACGAGGCCGCTATTTGAGGTTCATTATTATTAAAGTAAGTGATATTTCTTTCACATTTTTCTCAGTATAAGACTTTCATGCATATAAAATGTTCAAATTATAATTTTTAAACAAATTATTAAAAAAAAAAATAAAAAAAATTACTTTTCGTATTTTCATAAGCATAATATAAAATTATGATTTTATAAATTTTTATTTTATATTTCATATATTTATTGAGCCCCTCTCTCTCTCCCTCTCTCCCATCTTTCAAAAGAAAAGATACGAGTGCACACACACACACACACACACACACATATATATAGATTGTATTTCTATGTGGTGGTGTACAGACACTTTTCTCCCGCCCTATGATCTACAGATCTACAGAAGCTAAGGCTAACAAAGACCCTAAGATCCACTCTAAGGCTAGCCCGAGAGAAAGGAGAGAGTAGGGGGTTAAGAGAAGAGAGGAGAATAAGGGGTTAAGTAAGGAGCAACACCTATCATTCGTGGGTTAACATTCATTCAGAAAAAGAGGGAAAAAGTCTCACCATCATCATCCGCCGGCCACTGCCGACAAGTCAGAAAAATAGTCGGAGAATATAGGAGAGGGGTGAAAGATGAAAAGAAGTAAAATAAGAACGCTTACAAACCATGCAAACACAGTCTTAACTCAGTCATACCATGCAAACCTCAAACATGCAAGAAAAGAGTTAGAGACATGCAAAGTAAGGAGGATAAGAAAAAAAAAAAAAGTAGGTAAAGTTAAACAAAAAGTGGGTTAGTTTACGCTATGATTTACATCTACTTCGTGTTAGTCTAATTTTTTTTTTTTTTTTTTATTGCTGGCATCACGCTGGCATGTCACAAGCTGGCATTCATCGTCAACAGACTCATCCTCGAGCACCACCACAGAGCTCCTGTTGTTAACTTTCTTTTTTAATTTTAAACAACGTTAATATTTTTAAAATGTCTGTCAAGACGGTTCTTAAACACATTAACGCTGGTATAGAATGAACGACTGACGCGGGAAGATTATTCCATTTATCAATTACTTTAAACGTAAAGAAGTTTTTAGCGATATTAGTAATGAAACGTCTGCCACGCAACTTGAATCCGTTATTGCGAGTATTACTATTATCGAAAGTGAACAATTTGTCAAAATTTACGTTATCGATGTTATTAACGATTTTGAAAACTTCAATAAGCTCCCCCCTTAATCTCCTAGTTTCGAGTGAATACAAGTCTAACACTTTAATCCTATCTTCATAAGGCTTATTGCGCAATGCCGGAATAAGTTTCGTGGCACGACGCTGAACCCTTTCTAACCTATCAATATCCTCACGCAAGTACGGGCACCAAAACTGGACGGCATATTCCAAATGAGGCCTGACTAGGGACTTGTAAAGGGGCAATATAGTATCCTTCGATTTAAATTCGAAATTACGCGCTATGAAGCCTAACATCCTATTAGCTTTTGCGCAAGACTCCAGGCACTGGTTCCTAACCTTTAAATCTTTAGTTACGCGTACGCCTAAATCTACTTCCTCGTCAACGCTCGCTAAATCCCTATCATCCATCGTGTACACGTAATTATTGTTGCGAGAACCTATATGCAAAACTTTACATTTATCTACGTTAAATTGCATCTGCCACTTATCCGTCCACTCCATATCCTATCTACATCGTCTTGGATCCTATTTCTATCGTCTCGTTAACAACCTTACCGCCTATTTTAGTATCGTCCGCGAATTTTGACACGTTACTAATCAATCCTACATCTATGTCGTTAATGTAAATTACGAATAACAATGGGCCTAACACTGAACCCTGTGGGACACCACTACCTACCTCTAACCACCCCGATTCACTACCATTAACTACGACCTCTGCCTCCTAGCACGAAGCCATTCTTCTAACCAGTTAGCTACCTGACCGCGGATACCGTGCGCTTTAACCTTCGCAATTAGTCTCCTATGCGGAACTGTATCGAACGCCTTTTTAAAATCTAAATAAATAACGTCAGCTGCCCTATGCCTATCGTATTCGCGCACTATTTCGTTATAAAATTCTAACAAATTTGTTAAACAAGACCTATGGCGTCGAAACCCGTGCTGACTACTATTAATCAAACCCCTACTTTCTAAGTGATCGATAATAACTAGTGATTATCAATTCGTGGTTAATTCCATCTATCCAGTGTGTGTGTGTGTAAAGTATCAGTGAATACGTGGAAATAACTTATTAAGTGAAGGCTAGTGCCATACAGGGTGCTCAAAGAAAAGTAACAAATTCAAAATAATTCAAATAAAATACAGAGCTTCAGTGAGCTAGCTCTGTTACATGTGTCGGGGGAAAAGGTCATAAAACTGAGCAGGATCAAATTTCGCGAGAAAACGCGAAAAACGCGAAGGAAACAGGAAGAAAGTAAACCAAAATTGTGGCCAAAAAAAAAAAAAAAAAAATTAAAAGATGTTTGTAAGTTTTTGTAAATCCAGAAAGTTGAAGAGAGATGGATTATGTTGTTATAATGTTTCAGACCAACAAAGACCCTAGGATCCACTCATGGCTGGTCTACCTAACTGTGTTCGTAATTGTGTATTGTGCATGCCCTCCGTGGTGGCGGAGGGGACCTACAATTTTACGTGGGTTCCGAACCACAAAGCCTTAATTTTACTACCTTAAACTATACCCAATCTATCAACATATGCGTCTAATCGATTTTTAAATATATTTATAGACGTGCTACTAATTACTTCTACCGGCAAACTGCCACCTATTTACTATTCTATTGGTAAAAACGTTTTTGGCAACTGCTGTCTCGAACCTTCTACTTGTCAACTTGCACCCGTTATTTCTAATCCTTTTATATTGAGATTCGAAAAAGCTATCTCTATCTACGTTATCGAACCCATTCATAATTTTAAAAACCTAGATTAGATCATCCCTTAGCCTCCTAGTCTAGTGGAATGCGCCGCATTCGCTACGAGGGCAGGAAGAGAGTGGAACCCAATTCCCTCCCCTATTAAATACCGCAAATGAGGCGGGATGCTGCAGAAGGTTCGACCTCAGGTTGATCCTGATCCATCTTTGGAAACCTTCTAAAGGCATATTATACCTCGTTCATATTCCGTGTGTTGGTCTCTCTTCACACGAAGGTAAAGCTGGTGGCCCCAAAAAATTTGAAATATATATATATAAATAATGTTCACTGATTGCAATATTCCGTAGATCGTCGCTATGGCAACAAACTTTCTTTTGAATAAAGTTCTTATAACCTTATAATTATTAGGTAAAAATATTTATTTTCCTCTTTGAAGCTGCCTTTCATCTTTCTTGTTACTGTTTCTATCATAGCCCATATGACTTCCTACCCTTTAATTTTCTTATGTATATACAATTATATATAATCCTTTTACTTCTTTACCTTCTCAATGAAACTCTCTCACACTCTCGTCTAAAGCTCTCCTGAGCCGTCCCTATATGCTCGTTTTCCCAACGTCAAGTCGATCTGGTAATGAATGCAGAGTCGTTGAGAAACTAAAATATTAGTTTAATTCATTGCTGGCAACTCAGTTCAACATCTGTTGCTGCCAAGTGTTAAACGAAATATAAATGAGCGAAGCTAAGGACAATATATATTCGTTTTATATTTTATAATGTCATTAAAAGAGTCTTCCATTTGTTAATGGATTTTCTATTGAGGGGTCAAAATTCAATTCAGCTGTTGAGTTTCCATTTAATTCTAAAACATAACTAGAATTATTACATTTTAACAGAATTATAGAGGGACTTGGAAACAGATGAAGACATTGAGCGAGTTAGTATAAACAAATATCAAACGATGACGTCATATTTCGCATAGTTACTAATTAGTTATTTTTCCAAATTTTTTTTTTCTTAAGAGATCCGTGTGTGGTTAGTTGTTGTGCTTCATGAGAAACTATCCTTTCCCGAGAAACTATCCTTTCGTCAACATATTGAAAATATATAGGTCATAAACTATCGAAATTCTCGTTTATATTAACAAAATTGCATTTCCGTCCCGCAAATAGACTTAAAAGGCAATACTTCCCTCTAGCTTATCCACATCTCACATACAATATTACTGCATATGGATGTGCATGTGATTACATCATCAACCCTTTAATCACAAACCAGAAGAGAATTATTAGAAGAATACAAGTGATGATTATGCTCATATATCAAAAATCTTTAAGCAACTGCGTATATTAACATTTAAAGACATATTTGAAGTTCATATGTGCCCCCTAATATTTAGAGTTACAAAACAATTTGACCTAACTATGTTAATGATAATAATGACAATGACAATGATGATAATAATAAGCTTTATTGGTAGAATATAAATCCCATAAAATAATATAATATTCTTGAAGGTAATAAACGATAAGAAGACAAATCAAACAATAATAAATTAAAAAAAATTTAAAAATTATGACTAAAAGAAATAAAAATAAGATACGTATTGAAACGGATAATAATAAAAATTACCCAGTAATAACACTACAAAAAGAAGAAGATAAAAAAGAAATAAAAAGCAAAAGTACACGTAGTGACAATACCAACATATATATGGTAATAATAATAATAATAATAATAATAATGACAATAATAATGTTTATTGGCAGGAGACACCCCCACTCCCCACCTATCTAAAAAAAAAAGGTGTAGTATCCATCAAGGTAATCAATGATACAACTATTTAACCAATAAATTTAAGAAAACAAAAAGGGACTAAGATAATAAAGAAATAACAATAATACACGTAAGGAGACGAGAAATAGTAAAAAATAGTAGTAACAGTTTCATAAAAATAAAAGTACATGTAATGGAATGGCTAATACAGGAGTTAAGTGGAGCTATAGAGAAACACTTTCATACCAAGAAGTCCACAGTCTAGAAGACATAAAGTAGGACTGATGAATAGCTTGGATAATTGGATTGTCTGAGTTTTAATTCTTCGCATTAGACTGTATTGGGCACGTTTTGTTACCTCAGGGAGGCTCGGCACGTTGCGGTTGGTTAGCGAACATTTGGGAGGCTGAGTATCTTGGAGGTATCTTATGCAGTAGACCATAGGATCTGTTGTAAAGTAGATTGAGGGTTCTGCAGGAGCCTTTTTTATAATTAACCCAGAGTTACTGCCAATAAATATTAGCGAGGAAAGTATGAAAAAGAGTGTCAATAGCTTCGTTTGTACAGAATTTGAAGTTCCTCATACAGTAATCATGTTTGCCTTAGTACAGTAACTTAATATTGTTTCTTTATGTCTTAGTCATCATCACTCAAGGAGCTAGTGATAGTTTGACCCAGATACTTAAATTCTTGTACCTTCTATATTGGTTCGTCTCTCATTTTGAAAATAATAATAGCTGTTTAGGTTGAGCTTTTAGGATGGAATAGCATAACCTTAGTTTTAGTAACAACAGAATTAATATCATGATTCTGTGAATATGATTCACAAATTTTTTATAATATGATCCAGACCTTTCACTGAAGGTCTTATTAACGCCATATCATCGGCATAGACCAAGTTATTTATTCTCATGTCATCTATACAGCATTAAGAGAAGCAATTAATCCATCAATATATATATTAAACGACAGAGGAGAGAGTAAGGAGCCTTGTCTAACCCCACATGAGGAACCAAAACATTCGTATAATACATTGCTTCATCTAACAGTAAAAGTTTGGTGTGGTGTGTGTGTGTGTGTGTGTGTGTGCAAACTATCAATAAATCAAAAACAGATGGTGGAACATTCGTGTCTTCTAATTTTTTAAATGGAATAGTGATTCTATCATATGCTTTGCTTATATCCAAAAAACAACAACTATAAATAGTTGAATTATATACACACCGCCCTGCATTTTAAAAATTTCGGCTTGCTGATTGCATTCAAAGAACCTATTATAGTTAATTTCAGGACGATGAATTCGAAACTACCTTTAGAATTTTCGTATCACGTTAAGTTATTTTACAAAACGCGTTTGAAAGAATTTCGAAATATGTATGGTAAACTTGAGTGTTTGTGTTTTAATTTTTATACAAATAGATACACAGTAAACTAATTTTGTTTATTTTTGGCATGCTGAGTTAAAAAATATCATCAAAATCAGCATAGGATATGTATGATAGTTTTTACAAAAAAAGGGTATCAAGGAGTGAATTTTCTTTTATTTGATCTGTTCCCATTATGGAGTAAAACACATTTCAAACTAGCTTTTGAACTGTCGATAAATAGTACCCATTCATTTTGAATATATGGACAACCCATAGCCTCAATCAGACCTTTGACATCATCACAGAATACCAGTTGATCGGACATTTTGAAGTATTTTAACGGATCACGCTCCCTGTTTCTGTAGAAAGAAAATTTTGTTTCTGGACAAAGCGGGTTCTTCTCGTTTAGTCTAGATCCTAGATCCTAGAAGTTCTGCAGATTCTTTTGGCAAATCCAAATCACGAACTAAATCGTTTAATTCTGCCTGTGTAAATAATCTACAGATCTACAGAAGCTAAGGCTAACAAAGACCCTAAGATCCACTCTAAGGTTAGCCCGAGAGAAAGGAAAGAGTATAGGGGGTTAAGAGAAGAGAATAAGCGGTTAATCAGATGTGTCTGCAGTAAAGTCATCATGTTTATCGGCGCTTTCTGAAGTTTCTGATTCGCATTCATCTTATTCTGAATGTACATCCAAGCTAGTGAAAATAGGAATTGGTACTTCATCAGAATGAGGAACGGGTCTTGTAGCTGATGGTATGTTTGGGTACTTTATCAGAGACTTTGTCTTAGCATTGAATCCAGAAAGGTTGACCATGCAAAAATAGCAATCGTTCACGTGATTATGTGGTTCTCTCCAGACCATTGGAATCCCGAAGCTCAGACTTTTTCTGGACCCTTTTGTCCATTGTCGGAGATTTCCTCGCGAGAGCGGCAGACAGTATGAGGAGCCCAGGTCTTGTCTTGATCGCCCAGTTTTACTCCAAAATACGCAAAGTATGCTTTTTTCACAAATTCAGTGATCTTAGTCGACTGTTTTGGAGCCATAAAACTTCCACAAATATAGCAGAAGATATCTGGCTATATCTGCATTTTCTACGAGTATCCATAATATCATATGCACCAATTAAATCTGGAAATAGATACAACACAATCATTAATTAATGTATTTGCTAGGTTACTAGACGAGCAATAACTACCAAAATGCGCAGAAAGGTACAATTTTGTTTTTGCGGTTTTGTGTTTGAATCTGACGTGATACGCAAATTTGGATGTCAGACTTGGAATCAGCACACTTTATTCACTTATAAATAAGTATTAATAGCTAGTCAGCAAAATTGATGCAGACCAGTTATTAACAGTATATCTAAATACAACCTCTTTCAAAGCATAAATATATAGGTCAGTTGAATGGTGCCTTTTAAAACCAAACTGATTAGGAGACGTCTATGAATAATCATTTAGTCGGCGTAGCAAAGGTTTCTCGAGTAATTTTGAGAAGCAAGAGGCAACAACAATAGGTCTGTAGTTGTCGCTGGATAGAATGTCCTCATATTTATTTTTGACAAGAAGTGTGATATAAACCTCATAAACAGCGCAGGAGTATAAATGTGAGCGAGCATGGCTGAGAACAGTTATGAGATATTAAGACTGATCACATCATTAGCATATTTTAAATGCTCATTCGACAGGTTATCCATCCCCGGTGAGGCGCCTGTCTTAAGCTCTTTAATCAGACTATTAATTTCAGGTACTGAAGTCCCCGTATTGTCACTGGACCCACCTAATGTCGTTCCATCGAAGCATATATTAAGATTAATCCAGACTATAATGACTAATTAGATACGTCACAAACATCAAACAAGGTCTGCAGAAAGTGAATATATCTCAAAAGCAAACTTGGCCCCTTGGCCCACCTTCTTGCATAAAGAAAACTATAATGTATTAGAAATTCTTCACTTATTTAACAGTGGAATTATGGAACGCTAATGAATTAATTAAAATCAATCAATGTTTCCTATCTTTAATAAAGCGATTAAAACTTAACAAATTTCAAATTTCTTTAATATTGTTATATTTATTATTAAGAATTTGCTTTTGTTAATGTTAAAATTCTCTTTATTTTTCTGAAAAAATCTCTCTTATCACTTCTCGCCTCACGCTCACATTGGTTCCATTATTCCTTGTATTAAGCTTTTAATATATCGTCGCTTATATCTTGAAAGGCCCTAGCTCGCAAAAAGTTAATTGTTCAGGAAACGAGAAAAATTGTTTTGTTGCTCTATATATTTATATATTGTTTTCAAATTCGTCTCAGTACTAAAAATGCTTTCTGATTGGAGAAGAGCTAGGACCTTTTGAGACAAGGTGTACAATACGAAAACGAACCAGTCTTTCGTTAAAAAAGTTTTTTACAAATTTTCGAGCTAGGACCTTTCAAGATATAATTGACGCTATGTCCTAATTTCCAAGAGTTTCTTTAACTTTTACACTGGTTCCAATATTCTTTGTACTTAGCTTCTAATATAAGTATACGTCCTTGTCTAAAAAGCTCCTTCGATTAAAGTCTTATAAAAATTTGCAGAATTTATAAACAAGACAGTAAATATACTTACAAATACGCAAAAGAGAACACAGTTATTTCCTAGTCTGTATATTTCCTTTAGTCTTTTAAGTCTATTATAAAAATATTATAAAAATGTCTTAATTATATCTATTATATAATTAAAATTATATAATTATATCTAATTCTACAATTAAAATCATATAATTAGATCTAATTAGGAGATTTTGGGCTGTAAAGCGTGTGCACGCTTGCTGAAGGCAGTTTACAGCTGTATGCATCATCTATATTTAATAATGAAATTATTATACTCATATATATATATATATATATGTGTGTGTGTGTGTGTGTGTGTGTGTGTGTGTGTGTGTGTAATGATTAAATAAAAACCAAAACATATATTTGCATGTTAATTAACACAGCTCGTGTTGTGATAAAATTTCTTATACCTACATTCTCGGAAGAAAACATACGTTAATACCAAAACTATAATAAAATATTTTTAATATTTTAATACGTGGTCTACTTGTTTAATTAACTATATATATATATATATCGACACCGTATTTAGAATATATTTGCCTTCGCTTATATATATATATATATATATATATATATATATGAAAATTATTTCACGAAAGTAACACGTGAGTAATATTTATGATGAAAATAACCACGAAGGGAAAAGGAAACACAGAATGGTGCTCAAGCGCTTTCGTCTCAGTGTTCCTGAGGATGTCATTAGACGAAAGCGCTTGAGCCACCATTCTGTGTTTCCTTTTTACTTCGTGGTTATTTTCATATTATATATATACATATAGATATACCTTCGTTTATATATAATATATACACGAGTATATTTACTTTCAGTATATTACTGAGTAAGTAAGAATCATCTTTACTTGTAAATGTACAACAGGGTGACTTTAAAACTTTGTTAATGACGAGTATCAGTCTTGTAGACGTCAGAGTACATCTCTTCATTAAGTCTGGAGTGTATCTATTTCATTAAACTGTTCCTCAACATTTGTTACTCTCCTTCATCGCCAATGAAAACAGAGTCAGCTGCTGGTCAGTTAGAGAACAGTCAGTTAGATATATCAAAATTCCTCATTTATTTATTTACTATATATATATATATAACAATTCCAGATGAGCCGGGAGTACTTGGTTATGTGAAGTGGAGACTACAAGAAACCAATTACGCTATTTCACCAGGCCAGCTGACGAGGAGGGCTTAACCTTCGTGAAATGAGGAATCATCGGACGGAATACCTGGAGACTCGTGTATATATATATATTCACACAGTATATATATATATATATATATATATTAATGAGGAATATGGAGACTGTGGTAAAAATTCTAGTTATTTTTACTTAATGTACAAGGTGGCCCATAAATCCCACTTGGTTATAATTAAAGCGAAAATAGAAAAAAATAAAACAAAGTAAAAAATTTATAATAAGTTTATAAATATTTATTAATTATTCAAAGTGGAAAATATTATGACTATCTCGACAAATATTCTTTCATTATATAAAATCCGCTAGATGGATTTTCCTTTTAATTATAACCGACTTGGACTTATGGGCCACCCTGTAGACGTTTCGTGCCATCGAAGGAAAAATATGAGTGGAATTTAGCAAAACAGAGACAACTTAAAATATATGAATTGAATCTAAGCAAACAGCGAATACAAACTAAAATATAATATAGTAAATCATAGTGCAAACATTACACTGGTATGCATATGAAATTTTTTTGTCTGCTGTGAGGGTTTTTTCAACTCATATTATATAATTCGACCATGCTGAATTCGAAAATGACATTGGTTTTCCTCAATCAGGTCAGGTTTTTTCTCTATTGGCCATTTATTATAAGTCCAATTTTATCCCCAAATTTATTGATTTTTTTAGCTTAAACACTGTAGATACGAGTAATATTATAAGAACACTCGTGAAAAATGAAAACATTGTGTGAATAAATACTTTTATTCATACAATGAATATGGAAAAAAGTTTATTGAGGAAGGAATGAAGTTTTTTTGGCTTTCCGTCTGTGTTTTTCTTCGGGCACGTCTCGCTTCAAACACCAGCAATAGTCCGCCAGCATATTGATATCCCAGTTTCCCTGGTACCTCTCTTCCATTATTTGATATCTTGGTGAAATCGTTCACCCTGTTCCTCACTATAATCCCCGCAATTTTCAGGAAAATAGTCCAAGTGGACTACAAAAAGTGCATTTTTATGGACATGCGCGACCCATGAGCTTTGAAAGCTTCCATCAAGTTTTCGACAACGGACTCGTATTCTGGACTTCTACACTTGCCAAGAAAATCAGTGACAACTGATTTGAATGCCTGCCAGGCATTCTTCTCAGTTGGAGTCATTGCGTTTTCGAACTGAGTATCCTTGATCAAAGTTCGAATTTGAGGACCATCAAAAACCCCAGCATTTAGTTTAGCATCAGATATATGAGGAAATTTACTCTCGAGATATCGGAATGCTGAACCTCCTTATTCATTGATTTGCTGAAATTTTTCATCAAGCCCAGCTTAATATGAAGTGGTGGGAGCAAAATTTTTGTTGGTGGTACAAGGGGCACTGAAACGACATTATGCGACCCAGGTTCAAAATTCTCTCTGGATGCCCATTCACGCTGTGCATAGTGCTTCTCATCCGCTCGGCTATCCCATTTGCAGAGGAAACATGGGTATTTCGTGTATCCCCCTTGCATTCCCAATACAAATGCCACAATCTGAAAAAAAATGAAAATATTTAAAGAATTTAGAGAATTTGTTCTATCAGATAAAAAAATCTATGCATTGGACTGTATCACTTCTGTGGGAAGTTAAGTGTTCTTATACGCTCTCAAATAACCTTTGGAAAAACAACATAGTCAATAGCAATAGTTTACTTATGATATTAGTATTACCTTCAAATCTCCACAGATCCTCCAGTTATGTTGGTCGTATACGAGAGCATCCAGTAAAATTTTCATGTTATCGTAGCTCTCAGTAAGTTGTACGGAATGTGCTACAGGGACTGATGCAACCCTATTCCCAATGTTGAGAAGTACTGCTTTCAAACTTCGTTTAGACGAGTCTATAAATAGCCTCCATTCTGATGCGTTATATGGCAGGCCCAAGGATTCGATTAGCCCCTCAACATTGCAGCAGTACACTAAGGAAGAGGTATTTTCGTGCACTGCAAAAAACTTGCGGAATTCTTCCTCTCGTTTCCTATACCAGGAGAATGTTGTTCCCGGAGCCAGCAAGTTGTCCTCTCGAAGTCGTGAGCCCAAGATCTCGGCAGCTAATTTGGAAAGTCCTAAATCCCTGGTAAGATCATTAAGTTTGGCCTGGTTGAGAGGCCTCGGCTCATTTGAAGCGGTATTTTGAGGTATGTACGACTGGGACTGGTCATTGGCATTGGTCATGATTCATCATCAGAATCATCGAAGTCCAGGGTTTGAGGTGGGTCGGGTATTGGAATTCCAGGACCATGGGGTACAGGTCTCATAGCAGAAGGAATGTCAGGGTATACAACAATGTGTTATTCTTCTTGTTAACTCCTGAAAATAGAAACACAGAAACATGGATATAAAACTTGCATATGAAATAGAAGAAGCATTCAGACAGTGGCGGCTCGTGAGGGAAGGCTGCGGTCTGTAAGATATGAAATAGGTCGATGGAGTCTGTATATTTTCTTTCTTTTTCATTCATATTGTCCCTTCGGGGACAATATGAATGAAAAAGAAAGAAAATATACAATCATTGTATATGTAAATGTAACTTGTATAACAATATGTACGTGTAAATGTATTTTCTATAACAATATGTGTATGTAAATGTATGATTACCATTATGGTGAATATTATGCTATATATGGTGAATATTACATTATGGTGATATTATGTCAAGTTTCATACGAGGATTTCAAAATATTTAAGAAAAATAAATTTATAAGCCACACCTTGGAGGTTTGTCATGCAGAAATAGCAATCTGTCACGTGATCCTTTCTTCTCTCCAAATCATGGGAATTCCAAAAGGCAAAGATTTCGCTCTGCCTTTGCTCCATCTTCTCAAATTTTCAGTGCACGTCTTGCAGCACATATGAGGGGCGAAATTTTTGTCCTGGTCCCCTAGCTTAATTCCAAAGTATGCTCTATACATTGTCTTCACAAATTTAGTGATTTGGGACTTGTTATTTGGCATGGTAACCGTCCCACATATGTAGCAGAATCTATCGGGATAATTTTTACACTCTCTATCATTATGAAATATTTTATCTATATGCCTGAAAAGTAAAAAAAGATATTATACAAGTGAAACAAGTGATGATAGATGTTACTGTTCCAATTCCGCTTTGACAAAATCACGAAAAATTCTATTTTACTTATGAGGCCATAGCCGGATAACCTGAGCTGATTGAGAAAAACGGATTGCAGATTCGAATCAGCAGAAAATCTCTATAAGAATCACTTACAAAACCCTTGACAGCAAAATTGATGCATACCAGTGTTATGGAAGACAAAATACACACCCACCTTCAACCTTCAACAAGGTTAACGCTATGCGATTATTTTTATATTTTTCGTAAATAATTAATAAATATTTCTAAACTTATTGTAAACTTTTTACTTTGATTTTCGTATTTTCTCTAATTATAACCATATATATATATATATATATAATATATATAATATATATATATAAACTGGAATCAATTGTGAATTCTCGCTATTGAGTAGAAAACAAAAAGTTTATATTAAAACATTTTATTCTATTTTATTCAAATATAAAATTTTATGTGCTGTTGTTTCAATGTTTTGACTGAACTTTTATTATCTATTCTGTAACGAATTTTTCTGACACACACACACAACACACACACACACACTACACTATATGTATATATGGTGTTTCATATGTTTGGAGACATTGGAAATGTGTAGGAAGAGTAATACAACTTGATGATAATGTTTTATTTTCAACATATTATTAGGGAAGGTGTTTAATTTTTTACCCTCAACTTCAACACACTTCTTTACTCGTAAGTGGCAAACTCTCTGAACACTCTCGATTGTTTCAGCGGAAATTCGCTGCAATTTCAGTCTTATCTTAGCTTTCAAATCTTCAATTGTTGTTAGTGTGTCTACGTAGATAACGGGTTTCAAATGTCCCGTTAGGAAATAGTTAAAGGGTGTAAGGTACAGAGATCTGGGAGGCCACTCCACAGGCCCACGTCTACCGATTCATTTATTGGGGAACAGGTTATCTAAGTACTTGCGAATAGCTAGTGCATAATGGGGAGAACCCCCCATTCTGTTGGAACCACAAATTCCATCTTTTGTGAAGCGGTATTTCTTCAATTATTAGAAATAAAAACTGAAGCATTTGTAAGTGAGTTTCATCACTCACATTTTCATTGAAGTAATGTCTGATGATCTTTGTCTTCCAATATTGTTGCCCACACCAGAACTCTTGGATCATTTTCACAATGACCTTCTTACCAATGCGGATTTTCATCACTCCAGTATCTCAAGTTATGGCGGTTAACATAGCCGTTTAAATTAGGGTTGCCAGACGTCTCGTATTTTACGGGACAGTCCCGCATTTGATCCAAAAATCCCGCGTCAAAATCCCGCGTCAAAATCCCGCGTCAAAATCCCGCGTTCAAAATGTCCCGCAAAAAATATTTTTTAAGCAAATTTTTTAGGGATGAATTGATTTAGAATTTCAATATTATGTATAATAATTTCAATTTATTCACGATGTTTAATTGTTAAATATTATTGTAATAAAATTTTCTAATTTTGTTTGTTGTAACCTTTGAAGAAATCTAGTTTCAATTTGAACAAAATTTGGTCATAAAAAAAACCTCAGAAAATTTTTTGCCCAGCATGGGCATTTGAAAAATCTGGCAACCCTAGTTTAAGTGAAACTGGGCTTCATCACTAAACATTATCCACATTATCTATTCCGTTAGACAACCATTCACAGAACTCAACTCGAAGATCCTTATTATCCCCATGAAGTTGTTGGACGAGCTGCACTTTATAAGGGTGAAAATTATTTCCTTTTAAGATACGCAAAGTTATGGATGAAACACTTACACCAGTTTCGTAGCTGAACTTCCGCAAAGACTTTTTGGGTATTTTGACCAAATGCTCAGTCATAGTTTTCGATGGGTCAGCATCAGTTGCGTTTTGGAGGGGAGGAGGAGGTTCACTGTTGGGACGATCACAAACACTGCCAGTTTCTTTTAAACGTTGTACTAATTTCCCAACTGTTCCATAGCCAATGGGTTGCCTATCTGGATGTTTTCTATTAAATTGATCAACGGTTAAGCGACAAGTGCTACCAGGCCTAGCGTATATGAAAATTACTTCAACTTGATCCTCAGTTGTTTGCAAAAATACCATATATATATATATATATATATATATATATATATATATATATATATATATATACATATATATATATATATATATATATATATATATATATATATATATATATATATACTGTATATATGTAAAATTATTATCACATTAATATAAGAAATGTTAGAAAAATATTGTACCAAATTAAAAACAGTTATGGCTTCATTTTATTATACAGGGTGAGTCAAAAGTTTCTGCCTCAAAAATAACTAAAATACCTATAGAATGAATACTTTTGAGGCAGGGCTTTTGACTCACCCACACACATATATATATATATATATATATGAGGAGAGAGAGAGAGAGAGAGAGAGAGAGAGAGAGAGAGACTTAATATACATTAAAGGCGTAACCCACATGCATTAAGGCTTTATTCTGGTCCTTAAAAGGCTTATGAACGGCAATTTTATAAGAATTATTGCTTAAAAGCGGTTTTTAATAAGGGCGATATTTTTCCGAGTCGTAAAACTATATTGACAAATCGGATTAATTATTTTACCTTTAATTGAAAATAAAAAAATTTTTTATGGCCGTTATTAAATAAATTTTTATACGGGACACTGAATGTCGTATAATATTAACTGATATAAAATCATCTTTTATATATATATATCGGGTGGCCCAAAAAAAACGCTATGAGATTTGAACATCAATAACTTCAAAAATATGCGGCTCATACTTCCAAAATTTACAGAACTTTTATCGCAATCTATTGATAAGCCATCCTAAAAATTTCAGACCTCTACATAAAATACTTTTTCCACAGCTGAGGGAACAATGAGGTATGGTGAAAAAAACGAATCTTATAAACTGAAAATTTTTTATTATTCACATCTTATCAACAAATATGATCAATATGTCCGCCGTCCTGCTTACAAACTAATCTTAACCTTTTCTTTCACGACATGATACATTTTCTGATTTCTGTTAATGTTACTTTGTCCCGATATGCGAGTATTTTTTCTTTAATTGCATTTCTGTAAACTTTTCTGTTTGGCCTTCATAAATCTTCTCTGCTGGAGTGTTCCATATGCAATAATCCATGGGATTGCAATCAGGTGATTGCAGGGGTCAGTCGTTTTTTCCAATGAAGTTGACTACATTCTGTTGTAGATAATCCTGTGTGAACTTGCTAGTATGAGCTGTAGCACCATCTTGTTGGAGTATGAAATCGTTTCCATAATACAGACGCCGACAATCAGGCAAAAGATTCTCCTCTAAGAGATTTACATAGGTTTCTGAATTAATTTTTTTATTTTCTGAAGTGAAATGAATTTTCGTCTTTCCATTCCACGATACACCTGCTAACACCATGTTTTTTTCGAAAACCGACTTGTCTGGTGGTAAAGTCTCGATGGAGGAATGTCTTTCTTACGCCGATCATAAACAACATCGTTCCGGGAGTTTCGAGCAATCTCGATGGTGAAATCTTTTTCATCTGTAAAAACTATTTTTTGAACATCATTGGACGAAAATCTATCAAGCAATTTCCTACAACGAATTTTTCTTTTAGCCCTTACATTGCTGTCACGTCTTGAAACACGGATCCTTTTAAATGCTTTAAGTCCTACCGTTCTCTGCATTCTTTGTATGGAACTTCGACTGATACCTAAATTTCTTGCAATGTTCCTCAGAGCAATGTGACCCAGGTCGATCCTCATGAGATAGGTTCATCATTTCGATCATTGCTATATTATCTTGAGTGTAAACTGTTTTAGGGCGGGCACTTCCAAGCTTTCGTGCCGTCGAACCGGTTGCTTTAAGTTTCTTCATTATTTTATTCACAGACGTAACATTAGAAATTATTCCTGGAAATTCCCTCAAAATTCTTGCCTCAGACCATCTTTTTACCAAGAAACACTTTTCAATCACCGCTTTTTCACCATTAGTTAGAACCATAATTTGAAGGGTAAGTTTAAAAAACAGTATTTAAGATGGGTGTAGCCTATATCATCTGACGTTTTTCAGAGACTAACAGATTATCCATAGACAAAGGAAACTGCTACAAAGCTTAGAATAGTTGCCAGGTACAGCTATACACATTTAGGATTTAGGATATTCGTTTTTATCACCATACCTCATTGTTACTTTAGCTGTGGAAAAAGTATTTTATGTAGAGATCTGAAATTTTTATGATGGGTTAACAATAGATTGATGTAAATGTTTTGTAAATTTTGGAAGTGCGAACTGTATATTTTTGAAGTTACTGTACCTATTTAGTAATTATTCTTTTATGAATATGAATTATATTCACGCTAGAACCTTACTTACCTTACTTATGCTTGAGATTTACTCAAATTGGCAGGCTTGGTTTGGTTCTATGCCTGTAAAGGTTAAAACGGAACTTTACAATCTATTCTTAAAGAAGAACTACTAAAGTTCATCAATTTAATAAATAAATAAGTATTGTAAATAAAAACTGCAAGGTAACCTTTAAATTCAATGTGTTTCATTCTAAACGAAAATCGATTTGTGAAGTTTGGATACGAGACGTTTATTTTTTTCGATCCATTTATGTCATACGTTTCACTCGCTGATCATTCATTCACTGATCATTCAATCACTTATCATTCACTCATTCATCATTCCAACGCTGATCATTCCAACACTGATCACTCCAACACTGATTATTCAATCACTGGTCATTCACTCACTGATCGTTTCAACTCTGATCATTCCAACACTGATCATTCCAACACTGATCATTCAACCACTGATTATTCACTCACTGATCATTCCAACACTGATCATTCAATTACTGATCATTTAATTACTGATCATTCACTCACTGATCACTCACTTACTGAGCATTCAATCACTAATCATTCCATCACTGGCCACTCCAACACTGCTCATTCCATCACTGATCATTCCAACAATGATCATTCAATCACCGCGTAAAATGTGATATTTATGTTAAATTTAATATTTTTAAGTATTTTGTTGTTATTTATTTACTCCTTCTGCAACGTACATACATATTCCATCCGACTATCCGTTATTCTCTCTGTTAGTCAGCAACATACATACATACATAGTCCGTCCCTCCACCCATCCATCATCCATAGTCCATACATAGAGAGGGTTGACAAAAGTAAGTGATACCATAATGATTGTCCTGAAGAACAAGTGGTAAAGCTCATCAGTGGAATGACGGAACGTGTGTCAGTCACGTTTACATAATTTGAAGGGGACAGCAACACGATTCTAAATATATTGATTCAATAACTCTGTTATCATTTATTCACTTTTATTATAAAATAAAATAAAAAAACTAGGGACATATCGAAGGTGCCTACTTACTTTGTCAACACTCTGTACGTACAATCGTAAATACATCATTGTTCTGTCCATTCATTACTCTTATATATATATATATATATATATATATATATATATATATATATATATATATATAAGCAAACAACCACAGGGAAAAGGAAACACAAAGTCCGAGCGCTTTCGTGATATATTCACATTATCCTTGATAATGTGAATATATCACGAAAGCGCTCGGACTTTGTGTTCCTTTTCCCTGTGGTTGTTTGCTTATTAATAAGATCACGTGTTATTTTGTGATTTTAGTGCATATATATATATATATATATAAAACCTTATTTTAATTAAAAGGAAAATTAAAGAAAATTACGGTGCTACTATAGTACGCGGTCTACCTACGATTGGTTAGGTTTAGTCACGATATTTTCGTTAAAACTAACGAAAATATCATGACTAAACCTAGTCACTCGTCAAGGACGATTGACATTGGAATGTAAACAAACAATTAGTGAACAAGATAAGAAGCTATAATTAAAAGGTAGACCGCCGAATCGTAGGTAGACCGCATACTATAGTAGCACCAAAATTACTGTCTTATGAAAGTTACTGTAATGAGTGAGTTCTGTAATTCTGTAATTTGTTTAGGAAACGTTAAAACTAAAGTATATTTGAAAAATATAATGGATATCTCGAGTCATATTTGTAATTTAGTTAAGTTAACTTCATTATAGAAGCAGGGCCTGAATTGTAAAAAAATTACCAAGTGGTACGGCCGTAGATTCATGCGTAGCAGCGTCGTAGGCCGATAAACCTAAGGTGCGGGAAGTGCCTTGATGAGAGTGCGGTGGTGGAAGGTTCCTCCTTCCGCAAGGGGTTAACAAAGGAACGATTTATTAAAAAAAATTAACAACCGCTACGTACCGCCCTCAACTCAAGCCTTGTATAGAAACCTCAAACTTCGTTGATAGCAAATAGATCTTCTACGGAGCCACTGATTAAATATTAAAACTCTTTTTAGTACCGGAACGCCGTTCCACTCCGTTCTGTCCCGTTCCGGCATCGCCACCACACTATTGACAATAACTGCAACCATTATGCCACCATGGAGTTCAACAAACCTTTTTTTCAGGAGTTGGCGAATGATGCCCCAAGACGACGCCATCTTGAAAATTACATCTTGAAAATTAGTTCGTTTAAATTCGGTAAATCTTAGCAGTCTTTCATCCTGTTCCATTATATTTTTTCAATTTCAATTTAATTTGTAAGGATAATTTATGGACACCCTGTATATTTAATTTTAGTGACAGTAATCGCACTTCCTAAGATAGAGAGTCACAGACGACAATTTACTGAGAAACTGGCGGCCAGTCGGGATCGAACCTGCGTTGCGAGGCATCAAAGTCACCGCTTGAACTCACTGAGCCATCTCGAACTCTTAAAAAAGATACTTTCAAGCTCAGTAGAATGCAAGCAGAGGTCTAACCACGTCCTAATATATTCTGAATGGCCTTTTATAAAGCGACGTGGAAATTCCACTGGGAATGATTCCCTTTTCCTCCGTAAAATTACTTTCCTAATTTTTCTAGCTAACAAAGTGAAGCATTGCATTAAATGCATACGTAAATGAGAGCGGAAATAGATTAACGAGGAAGAAACAAACCCTAATAAACTGTTCTTTTAAAGGAATCAATTTGAGGAAATTTCCTATCTCCTTTGCGAGTAGACACGAAATATTGAACAAATGAACTGCTACATTCGTTCCAGAATTTATTTTCTTCTGTACCACCTATAGCAAAACAGGAAATTTACCACCTACTGCAAAACAGGAAATTTATTGTACCACTTACTACAAAACAGGAAATTTACTGTACTACCTATTGCAAAACAGGAACTTTACTGTACCTACCACGTCCTGCAAAATAGTTAATTTATTGTACTACCTACTACAAAACAGGAACTTTACTGTACCACTTACTGCAAAACAGGAAATTTATTGTACCACCTATTACAAAACAGGAAATTTACTGTACCACCAACTACAAAACAAGAAATTTACGTAACCATGACCGTCGAGTTTTTACATGGTAAACCCATGCATTACCATGATTAATACTTCTTCAAACTGTACATTTATCTTAGTTTTCATTTTATGGTTCACCGAAATTCAATTTTTAGTATATTTACGTACCACTGAACAGGAACTCGGGTAACCACAGTTTGGAAACCACTGATCTAAAATTGTTTCATATATTAAAGCATTTCAGAGAAATAATTTCGCGCGTTTATCCGCTTTTAGTTTTCGCTTCGTAGAACTGAGAACATAAATCCTTATACACCAAAATTACATTTATACGATTTAGGAAACCTTCTTTACAATTTTCTTATATAAAATAACGATGACGTCATCCTAATTACGTTATGAATTAAGAAGTGTATTAAGAGCACATAATTTAGCCCTTAATTGATCTTCAACGCCGTAATCTGACTGGCATGAAAGCATTTCGCTTTCAAACCAATTAGAGGTGGAGCCACTTAAAATGAGGTCTCCAACTTTATATATATATATATATATATATATATATATACTTTAACTAAATAAACGTTACCTTATTTGCATATAGGTCTTGCAATCGGTCTTGCTGTAGCCAAATAAGGGCGAATTTCGTTATGTTGCTTATGGGATAATCGCCTTTACGGCTTTGTTTACACCAAAGGTGACCTAACTTCAAAAGCAAGAATTATTTGTGTTTGGTTTGTTTGTAAAAGGATGTCAATTAAATCCTATTTGCAAAGCGGTGAATGGAGACGGGCTATTTTCTTCTACATTTCCATCAACCTTAGCAAAATATGTATATTTTTGTGTGTGTGTGTGTGTGTGTGTGTGTGTGTGTGTGTGTGGTGTGTGTGTGTGTGTGTGTTCCAGCTATGTTTTTGTTTAAATAACTCTCCTGTTTTTAAAATTTGTGTGCATATAGTTTTTATAATTATGATATTGTTATTTTTTTCATTTTCTTTTGAATAAACTGTTTTTGAGTGTCTTCTGTATATATATATACAACTCCGGACCATAAAATATGAATACCATCTCAAACGCGCTCATGATATTATTTATTTCTTTATGAGGAAAATCGTGTATCTGTGATGTCATTGTGATAAAAAGACACCTCTGTGGCCAGTTTTGAGAACAAAAATATGAGCAAGAGCCTTATCAAATAGTGAAAAGTTAATGCATAGCGACATATCAAAATATTAGACTATGTTGTCAGGTGTTACAAACGAAGAGAATAAATTAATTATGTTTACTGAGGACTGACAATATATTAAACCTTTATCAAAGACTTTTTAACTCTGCGTCTTAGTATTTACTGTAGTTGGTCCACCCTTAGCCCTGATTACGGCCTCCAATCGACCGGGCATCGAGTCGACAAGCCTCTTGCATTCTTTTGTAGTTTTCGATTGCCAGGTTGTCATACAGACACTTCTTCAATTCACTAAGTGTTCCTGGTTTACGTTTTGGACTTTCTATTTAGCAATATTCTAAAGATTTTCTATCGTATTAAGATCGGGAGAAATAGCTGACCATGGTAGTACATCAATTTCATGAGCATCAAACCACGCAGATGTTGCACGAGCCGCATGAGCTGGAGCGAGGTCATGGTGAAAAATAAATGGTTCGTCTCCATACAGGTGCTCTTCAAACTCTAGCATGAAGTATTCTAAGATTTCTTGATGAACGTGATTAGTGACAGTTCTATTTACAAATGCAAGTAACCCCCACACCGTTTGCATTATGCACCCCACACCATTTGCATTATGCACACTAACACACTCACCGCCTTTATGAAATGAGATTTCGGTCACGAAAACCGAAAATTAAGCCTATGTTAAATGCGAAGCAAAAGAGAAGACGAGTATCCTGGTACGAAGAAAGAGTTGCGTGGCCTACAAACGAGTGGCAAAAAGTGCTTTTTTTCAGACGAATCAAAATTTTGTCATTTGGTAACAGGGGTCCGCGAGTTTGTCGAAGAAAGTCTGAAATGTATCATGAAAGCTGTCTGAAACGACTAATGATAAAAAGTAAAAGATAAAAAGTAAAGACGATAAAAAGTAAACACGACAAAAAGTAAGACGATAAAAGAAGTAAAGAAATTGAACATACAAAATGAGAGCTTTTCCAGTTAACACAAACTCTTTTCAGCTGATGTGTATTTCGCATTCGAAATTAAATGAAAGGGTTAATTTAATGAAACGCCCCAAGAAAAACGAGTGGAGCAGGCTTGCGACCAAATGACTTGAGCATTAATCAAATAGCAATTAATTAAGGGGTGTTTAATGAGAAAGGAGCAAGCCATACGACGCTGCTTTATTTATGGTATAAATCTTGCCACTTTTTTAGTCATCTCTCAAAGAAATTAATGAAAAAAATTAATGAAGAAAACTGGCAAATGATTACTGGTTAATGGAATTTACAGTGTAAATTAAAGGGTTTAAAATTTTTATATATAAATTTATTAGTAGTAAAAGCTCCTAAAACACACACACACATTCTTTAATACTTACAACATTGCATAGTGATTTGATGAAGGTTAGTTGGATGTGCACATTTGTCATGGAATTTTTCCCGTGTCACAATTATCTTTAACACAGACCAGAAGTAGTTCTTTATCAATGAATTAATAAGTTTGTGATGGAATTTTCCCCTTTCACAATTATCTTTAACACAGATCAGAAGTATTTCTTTATCACTGAATTATTTATTAATTCACTTAAGAGTTAAACAGTGGTTCTAATAAAAAAAAAGGCAAAATATTACAGTAGAAAGAAGCATCATAAACAGCTTTTTATACATCGATATAATTTCTATTTACAAAACATACAACTGCGGATGGGATCTCGCATCTCGCTGGATTTATCGTACATCTTATATCATCATCATCATCATCATCATCATCATGATTAGACTAACACGAACGTAGATGTAGCTCGTAGCGTCAACAAACCCACTTTTTGTTTAACTTTACCTACTTTTTTTTTTTCTTATCCTCTCCTTACTTTGCATGTCTGTAACTCTCTTTACTTGCATGTATGTAGTTTGCATGGTATGACTGTGAGTTAAGACTGTGTTTGCATGTTTGTAACGTTCTTATTTTACTTCTTTTCATCTTTCACCCCTTTCCTATTCTCTTCGACTATTTTTCTGACTTGTCGGCAGTGGTCCGGCGGATGATGATGGTGAGTCTTTTTTCTCTTTTTCTGAATGAATGTTAACCCACGAGTGATAGGTGTTGCTACTTACTTAACCCCTTATTCTCTTCTCTTAACCCCTACTCTTTCCTTTCTCTTGAGCTAACCTTAGAGTGGATCTTAGGGTGTTTGTTAGCCTTAGCTTCTGTAGATCTGTAGATCATCAGCATGAGAAAATGTACAGAAACTGCAAATGAAGGATTTAGAACCATTTTCTACGTGTAAAACAAAACATTTTTATTGTTTATTTACGGTGAGAAAAATTCTACAAGGAAATTTTTTCTTATTTTACTACTGACGTATTAATGTCGAATATTATTTTGTAGTGTGATGACTCCTAATAGACTTATGTGGTGTGCTTCTTTTTCTTAGATGTGTTAGTAATGAAGTACGATAACTCGTATTGCTACAAGGAGGGAAAATTTACATTTCCCAATTTAGGTAGTAATTTCTTGGGTAATATCTATGACAATATGAGTTTGGCTCATAAGCAATAATTTACAAAACGCTTCACATCTGTTTTGTTTCTAGAGGTTCCACAATGAAATATAGCGGGTTTCCTCAGAAATTACTTCATGTCTAAATCAGTTTTCCAGTTTGTTTATTCAATAAAATGGTTAATATTTCGACATTTCCGATCATTTCCCGGTAAAATCGTTGTTTGAAATAATCTCTCTATTACCTTCCCATGAGCCTTCAGTATATTACAATATTTCAGAGACATTGAAAATATGGTATAATCACAAAGTAAAATACTCATCTTTAAAGCTAAGCGCCCGATTCACATCATATGCGCCTTTCTTTACAAATATACATACAGAAGTTGCAAGTCGTCCTATATTGGTTTAACACTCGGCTCTAATTAGTTTATCCTTGAGGTAGACAAGCACAGTGGGTTTTCATCTAGATCTGCATGGTCTGGACCTGACTAACCCTCTTTTTTTATCAGCTAGGCAACACTGCATATAGTACAACCGATTATGAGTTAGGTAAGAAAAGATTTGGAATCTACAATCAAGGTGGTAATAGCTTTGGCTCGAGTCCAATAGAATTCCTAGATATACTGAAAGGAGAAAAACAGACCCTTATAACATTTGGTATTTCTTTTCAAACGGAAATCACACGCTAAGTGACGTAAGCACCTCGCGTTGGTGAATCCTTCCTTCTAAACGGAAGTCACGCTAGCTGAGGTATAGCGTGCTGTGCACCTCGTGCTGTGACGTCACCACCTCGCGCGAATGACGCAGAGCAGGGTCCGGTTTTCCTAATATATAAGGAGGCGCTTCACGCCCAAAAATTCAGATTTCGGCAGAGTTCCGCACATGGTGTTTGAATGCCATTCTCTGGATTGGGGAGGGCTGGAAGCCCAATCCGTTATTATTCCCTACAGGAGAAGCAAACAGACAACATTAGATTAAGCAACTTCAGTTTAAAGCCCCGCGAGAGAGGGCAGATTGCTTTAAGAAGTCTTGGGAAAAAATGTGAGTAAAATAAGTAACTTTGATTTAAAGTCGAACCAAGAACGACTAGACATTGAAACAATTTCATTTCATTTATTAAGGCATGCTGATCCAACTAAATTAAACGAAAACTTTGCCAAGCATTTTCTTGTTTCCATCGATCCCTTCAATTGTCAGTGCACTCTAATACGAGTGCCTGAAGAGGTAATACATAGCGACGACTCCTTCAGGTCAACTTGGCAGGGAGTACTTTTCTGTTACACGGGAAAAACCCAGAAGAAGAGTGTAACATATATACAAAGTATATTTATGGTGAATAAAGACAGAAAATATTTTTTTTAAAGTGATACAATTTTTAACAACTTAAAATTTATTTATTTATTCCAAATAACTAAGTTTTCCCTAATTTATGAAATTTATGATTAAGATGAAATTAAATTGAGAAAGTCATTGCAAGAATTTCAAACATTCAGAAAGTTAAATTAACGATAATAATCGAATCTGTCTTATATGTATACTCGTCAAAACGTGATTCTGAAGTAGAGTTCAAGATGGCGTAAACTCATTTCAAGTTGTAGAACCGAGATGAACATTAATTATTCATCAACTTGTGGACAAGTCATTTATTTATAAAAGATTCTCGTAAAGGTGTCGTGTAGGGTGGCACTGACCGAATCAATGGCACTGGGGAAGTGGCACCACTTCTTGAGATTAATTATGTTCAATTGATCTGCAAAGAAAAGAATACGTTAATAATTTTAGTAATGACGTAAATTCAAACTCCCTTCGAGTTTTTTTTTAGGCTCTCCCTCGAGATAGATAGATAGATAGATAGATAGATATCAACACATTTTAAGCTTAGTAAAAGAACGTTATTTTTATATAAAAACACAATTTCTTTCATCCTGCTCCGATTTGAATTACTTTGGAAATGCGTCTCCAATCGTTTCAAAATACTTTTCATATGAGCCCCAAACGAAATTGCCTAAAAAAAAAAAAGGTCACTCCAATATCCAAAATCACCCTTTCCTTTTGGTCTAAAAATATATATATATATATTTTTTAAATAAAATAAAATAAAAAATAAAAAGCATTAATATAAACATTTCTTTTATTTTCTTGTTTTACATGATGATGTCACAGAATAAGACTCTCCTCTTATTATTATTATCTTATTTAATTTTCTTCAATCGTTGAGACTTGCTTCTTCAGACAGTTGAGGAAAAGGTCTTCAATGACGCACAGAAAGAACTTCTGCCATAAACGCAAAGTTACGACGGGAGTATGACAAGTTTTCCAGAAAGGAAAATTTAAAGTCGAATAAATGATGGCATATTTCAACCATTGTTCCGTTCAGCGAAATTATTTCCAATCGAAAAATAGAATTTTTTTGCATATTTACTCTTCCCAAAAACATCGCAGTCGAGAGAGAGAAAAAGAAAGATATTTTTTTCAGACATTTTTTATGGCAATTTTGTTTGCTTAATTAGACATTCATCATGTCATTCTTTCGACGAGGTTAAAAATGTAGTGGACATAGAAAAAGAAGAGAGAGAGAGAGAGAGAGAGAGAGAGAGAGAGAGAGAGAATGTAGATTTAGGGTTATGACTTTTTAATTTTTTGTCATAAATATTGTTTCCTGTATCATCAATCGATGAACTTTTGCTTGAAAACAATAAAAAAGGGCCTAATTCTTCAGAATTAAAAAAAATGTCACCCCGAAACAATCCCCGAATCTTGCAACAATACCGAAAAGTACTAAATACTCTGGAAAATCACTGGAACAGAGACCCATCTGCAATAGCTATACCAAGGAGCAACCAATATTTATTATTTTATTAATTTTTTATTTTTTATTTTGGGGTGAAGTTTTTTCAAAATATATCGAAAAAACTGTTATTTTCATTGTCAGGGGGCAAAAGGTCATCGATTTATGATACAGGAACATGAGGTTATAAAAATGTCATAACCCTAATGTAGATATGTTTGTCTGTTTTAAATCTAAGTATGAAGAAACATTGGTGCTCTTCCAATATGTGCTCTACCGCGAAACTGTGATCTACCATATTCCAACTAATATTCCATATTCCAGGCTAACTAACGAAAATATCACGACTTAACCTAACCAATCGTCAAGGGCGTATAGTTGACCTAACGATTGGTTAGGTTAAGTCATGATATTTTCGTTAGTTAGCCTTATAAGGCTAGTTTCACGGTAGAGCACGTATTGGAATATGATAGATCACAGTTTCGCGGTAGAGCACATATTGGAAGAGCACCGAAACATTTAAAATTTTTTAACAAATCACTGTGACATTAAGATAATCATACGCGAATATGTGTGTGTGTGTGTGTGTGTGTGTGTGTGTGTGTTTACATTCTGCGTTTAAAAGAACTAAATATGATTAGAATGAATTAAATTTTGACAGTATTATTAACAGCCTATTAAATTGGTTACACACAACTCATTTCATTGAGAAAGACATTTACTCGACACTTTAATAACTTACCAAAACAAACTTTAATCTTAGCTAAACCTTAACCCTAACCAAACCTTAATCTTAACCAAGCCTTAACCTTAATGAAACCCTAATGAAACCTTAACCCTAACCAAACCTTAATCTTAACCAAACCTTAACCTTAATGAAACTCTAATCAAACGTTAACCAAAACTAAACCTATCACCCCATAAAACCTCTTTAGTCTGGAGCATACGTGTTAAGTTCTGTTCCCAAATATAATAATTTATACTGTTCTTTTCATCAATGGAGACCTTACTTGTAACCTGGCGTTAAGTTGTGATACGCGAATATATGCACGCATCACTAAATCCCTTACTTTTCTTCTTCAGAAATATGAATGGCAAATTTTTTTTGCATGAGTTCATAGATTCACTTCTGCGAACTATTTTTATGACCTAAAAACTCTAAGGAGAGTAATCAAATGTGACGTCATAGGGAATTTGATCTTAATTATGGAGTAATGCGAAAGGTTTTTTTTTTTTAGCAAAAACGAAGTTTTTGGGGTAGTTAAATGTCTTTCCTGAAATGAGTGAACACTGATGTTAGGTTAATGTGTGTGTGTGTGTGTGTGTGTTTAAAGTTTTAATGCATATTTGAATCACTTCTATGACGTTACAGGGAGTTACAAGACGTTACAAGAACAAGAGGAAGCCTCAAATGCCTTTCGGTCCGCTCGGGGAGGTTCCTGTTATTAAACTAGTTAATTTTTTAACTAGTCTAGCAGTAGTAGAAAACTGGATAGAAAATCATAAGGCTCTCTCTACACCCTCCGATCACCCACCGCCAGACGCGAGTACGGAAAAAGGTTGAAGAAAATACTCCCCCCCCCCTGGAAAAGTATCCAAGGAAATTTTACAGGGCACATAGAAATCGTATACGAGATAGCACCGTTGCATAAACTAACTAATAATATATTTGTGCTGATCTTATATCAACTACTTGGTATCGTTACAAAAACCTTGTGGTTTTGATTTTATACAAAATATTTACAGCTCTATTTACCGAGGTATTGGTCCAACAAAGACCCATGACCCACTTCAGGCTAGACCGAAAAGGGTTAAGAAAGAGGTAAAGGTTAAACTCTACATTACGCCGGCAAAGCCATCACGCCGGTAAATTGATGAAATGCTTCTACAGGAAAGGAGTGGAAACAGGAATTAAGAACAGAAATTAGATTTTCCACACCATGCCCTCAACCCTCACGTGCATCCAGCCACTCGAGAGAAAGAAGAGAACAAAATCGTGACGGCAAAAACGTAATTCTACATCACCTAAATCACGCCATGCATTTTTTTTTTTTTTTTCGTTATGAAATTGTATTTCTAAAAAATATTTTCCATTCTTTTCTTAGACATATTACCAAGGCAGGCAAGAGTGTGAGGGTGTTTTCTGTAATTGGGTGTATGTCATGTATATGTATCTGCCAACTCTTTGAATGTCGTCGAGTTTCACCTTGGGTCTCCCGCCGTGAGAGGTGTTTATACAGCAAGTGATATATTGAGTCGTTCATACTTCGCGGTGTTGTGCCACCACGGGAGTAGAGAAAATCTCTTTCCGGCGAAGAATATCAGTAGGAGGTCCTTGTATCTATCCCAGTATACTTGTCCCTTATGGAGAATGAAAGAATTCGGTGTGTGATCACTCGTTGTTGCTACAGCGAATTAAAGAATCTCCCAAGTAATAAAAACAAACGAGTTACTCGACGGTTGATCATGATATGTGGGGCACAATCAACCAGAGCACAATCAACGTTTATAGCCTATGGACACGGAAGATAGTCAGATAAGTATATTAGAAAAGTAATTAACGGCACGAACAAGGAACTTTCATGACAGCATAACAGCATAACAGCGATTCATAAACGAAGATTTACATGCTTTCCTCGTAAGCACACGAAGATGAAGATGGTGATTGCATGTTACATATTACTGCTTTTCCATTCAAATTCAACAACTGTAAATAATAATAATAATAATAATAATAATAATAATAATAATAATGTTTGAGGTTTTTAAACTTCTTCCTAACGGTAAAGATCACCTAACTGCGAGGACTTTTTGAAGCTTTACGTGGGATCCGAACCATCTACGGGTCACTACATCATCTGAACGAAAAAGACGGTCACCCCATCCAACAAACATACAGACCCAACATCACTCAACCTTGCTGTTCTAACGGAAAAAGAGGTTGCGACGTGGCCCTGACATAGATCCATGTGTTGCGAAAGATCCCTTATAAAAAACTAGTTCACAATCAGTGTCATTCCCATTCCATTTCCGATTCCCATTCTAGTTTCCATTCTCATTCCAGTTCCATTCCCATTCTAGTTTCCACTCTCATTCCAGTTCCCATTCCCATTCTCAGTTCGCCAGTGAGAGCGCATAAAATGAGAAATTCACATTTGAGAAAAGAGTTTTTTTGAGTTAAAAACTGTCACTCCATTCCCATTCGCGGTAAAGGTCCCTAAAAGGGAAGGGTTAATATTTCCTAACCTAACTCAACCTAACCTAACATTAGTCCAGCCTACCTAACCTAACCTAAGCTAGATCAAAATGGGAAAACCGTAGATGAGAATAATAATGGCATGAAGTGGGATTAGATCGATTTGAGAACTTCCATCTTTTGGATTCTCGCTATCGGATTTATCACTCTTGGGAGCCGAACAAAATGTGAATCACATTGAGTGGGAATAAACCACATTAAATGGGGAGTAACACACACACACACACACACACACACACACACACACACACACACACACACGTAACGTTAAACTTTACAACTGTTACTTCAGAAGTAGAAGGCCATGCATGGTTTTGAAAGTGGACTTTTGCTAACTTTTATAACTTTACGATCCCAACACAAAACCGAATTAGTGTCTGTCATATAAGCTAAAAGCGCAGGACGAATATTAATTTGGAACTGTCAACTCTTATTTAAAGTTGTAATTAAGAATTATTTGTCCCTAATAAAACAACTTCAGAGTGTCCAAAATTAATAAACTTACGTGAAATATGTCCAAATTTCTAAAATGGATTAAGAAAGTGAATTATAACAAGGGGTTTTTATAGATACAATTAATACTAAGATGTAATATGACTCATTTTCTATTATTTTTTTATATATGGACAGTATATTAGTGGGGAAGTGGTATATTGCAAAAAGAAAAACCCCTTTTATTTATTTGTCCGTCTTAAATTTGTTACGCCCCCTTAATTATGAGTGGTTCGGGAACTTACCAAAATTATTTCATTTCAGTGAACAAGCAAAGAAGAGGACATATCCAAATCCCCTATTTTCCCCGCACGGAGAGGGCTAGGGTGAAGTCTCGAGAGAGTGACCTGAGCGTAGGCAATTATAGCGGAGGTAGTCGGACCAACTCCAACCATAGCGGAGGTGAAAGTTGGACCCGGCCCTTCGACCTCAGTTCAGTCTCTAACACAACACACAAAACTCCTTTATAATAAAATATATTACTTTAGCAAAAACTTATAAAAATATATACTATGTAATTTATCACAATTTGGACCTTAAACCTTTGGCTGGTATCATTCCATTCAATGTGTTTCCCATTTCATTTCGCCTCCAAGAGTGAGAACCTCAAATGAGGTAGCTCTCAAATTGATCTGTTCCCATTTCATGCCATTGTCATCCTCATTTACGGCTTTCCCACTTTGGTCAACGTTAGGATAGTAGGTTAGGTCAAAACCAGGGTCAGAACCAGGAAGTTTACAGTCAGTGTCTATACGCTTCCCAATTCGGGACCTACTCAGTATGAGATTGACGCGGATGTTAGTGTAATATACTGTGTATACATGTATACCCCTTCGCAGTCAACATGCAACGTCAACCTATTTTAGCATATAATACAGAACTAAACGGTATAAAATTTTCATCTCATACTGAACTTTATTGATTACATTGTAGAAGAATATTGGAGATACTGTTGGTAGTATTTTTCGGTTTGGCGAGTGTTTTCTATTTCCCTCAAAGTAGTACGACCAATGAAAATGTTGGCAATAAAAACTGCTTCAGTAAGTCTATTATTACTATTATAAATTACTTTATCTATCAAATTGTTTGATAATTTTTTTAACACTTTTATTTCATCAAAAATTTTTCCTATCTCTTTTATCTTGAGTAAAATGGTTCGTAATAATTATCAGAAATTATCGTAACAATTATCAGCAATTATCGTAATAATTATTAGCAATTAAAATAAACTTTCTTAAATGATTTCTTCCTGCGAACGAGTATATATCTGAAGTTTCAAATTCTTTATAACTCTAATTTGAATATCCTACATGTTATTTATGGATTGGATAGTTTCTCGTCTGAAGATTCTCAACTTTCAAAGTTTGAATTATTAATAGTTTTAATTAATATTCATTACGTTGCCGCGAAGGATCTACTCAATAGTTTCTGAGCAAAAGTCTATTTTATTATTGTCTATAACATGTACGCTTTGGAAGATGGAGCAGGGGTGTGGGTGGGAATATATTCAGCATTCTCCCGACATGACATTTAGTCAACAGGTTATATTCGGTTAGGTTAAGGTCAGATTTAGGCTTGGTTAGGTTAGGTTTAGTTGGATTAAATTAGGCTTAGTTAGGTTAGGCTTGGTTAAAAGTTTCGTAATATTTGTTGACCTAAAAATAAAAAAATCTATAAAACTGAGCCTCCATTCTCGTCCAATCCTGACCCCGTAACATCTTTACCTCCACCCCAACTCCGACCCCCTTCACATCCACAAAAATAAAATCCCGAAGGAAAAAAATCTTCCAACCTAAATAAAGAAAAAAAAACCACAAAAAAATTATAAAAAAATTATAATTTCTTCCATAACGAATGACAGGCAAACAAAAATCTTAAAATGTAAACTGAAAAGAAATTCTGAAAACTGAGCGTCAAACACTGACTATCAATTAATACTGAAAGATGAAATTAAAAATTAGGGTGAATAACGGACGTCTGAAAATTTTATTATTTGATCACTTTTTTCTTTTTCACATCTGTTTATATGTTGATTATCTAAAAAGGATCGAACTGATTATCTAAAAAGTATCGAACTAATTATCTACAAAGGATCGAACTAATTATCTACAAAGGATCGAACTGATTAATTATCTACAAAGGATCGAATTGATTATCTAAAAAAGTATCGAACTGATTATCTAAAAAGTATCGAACTGATTATCTACAAAGGATCGAACTAATTATCTACAAAGGATCGAACTGATTATCTACAAAGGATCGAACTAATTATCTAAAAAGTATCGAATTGATTATCTACAAAGGATCGAACTGATTATCTACAAAGGATCGAATTGATTATCTACAAAGGATCGAACTGAAATTATCTAAAAAGATCGAACCACGTTTAGTTTTTCCATAGTTTTAATTTGATAAAAGTCAATAAATAAGAACAGATTTATTGAATGAATGTATTTACAATCTTGATACTTTTCCCTCTGCACTTACGTTCTGGCACTCCATTGATAAGCTTTGTGCCATTTGTTCTTGAGGACAATTATCGTCGTGTCTATTTAATTTTGTCGACCTTCTCTATTTGCATATTATACATACAGTATATATATATATGTATATATAATGTGATATTGATAATAATGTTTGGGGTTGAATACATTTTAAGTGCAACAACCGTACTTGAATCGGTAGCGCGCTGGCTCCAAGACCACGCAAGACGCAGGTTCGAGTTCCACTAGCTCCAAGTTTCTTACTTTATTGCCTTTTCCTTTTCCAATACTGTTTGGGGGTTGGAAACCGAGAAGGTCATGTAATGGAGGGGACCTACAGCTTTACGTGGTATCTTGTAAAATTCATATTATAAAAAGATAGTAAATTATTTGACTTATATGAGTATTTATAAAAATACAACAGATCCAATATTGCTTAACCTCGCTGATCTAACTTGAAACGGTGCTACGACATGGCCACTGAGTAGCCCATCTATGTAATATCTGTCTGTCTGTCAATAGGATAATTTGGAGAAACAAATTATTACCCAATAGTTTGTTCAGTTATTTCAAGGCTCAAAGTTCTCCAAAACGGTTTCATATGAACGATAACAGCATTTTTTGTATTAAAACAACGTATTCTTTCATATATTAATTATACAGGGTGAGCGAAAAGTCCCTGTGCACCTGCAAGAAGTGTCGTGAACCTGTACCTGCACTGTGTTGGCAGTGGACAGGTGCACAGGGACTTTTCGTTCACCCTGTATATTTTATATTATACAGTTCTATACAGTGTTGTATTATCAACGTTCCTCGCATGACCAATTCATTTCATAAGCGAAATCACAACATTCTTTCCGATCAAATTTTCAACGCTGGTGTTCCTAAAGCAAGAGTTCCCAAACTTATTTTATTCTGTACCACGTACAGCAAAACAGTTAACAGTTTTAACAGCCTCCTTTTTACAGTTTATTAGATCAGCTTTAAGAAATAGCTCTCGACCTTCAATTGCAATCTTAGTGCAAAAAAAAACAGGGCAAGTATATGGATTTCAGATTTCAAACTAAATTTCAGATTTCCAGTGAAATTGACTAACCTAACCTAACCTAATCAATCTTAACCTAACCTGGCATAATGTAACCTAACTTAACAGAACTTAACCTAAACTAACCTAACTTAAAATAACTTTTTAATATCGACATTGTGCAGATTGACTTTGTTCCGCTATACCCAGTAGACTTACAGCTTATGATTAACCTAACCGGCTACATCTTAGCCAATGTCGTAACACCACTTCCAGTTGATCAGCGAAGTTAAACGACATTGAGTCGGACAGTAACTGGATGGGAGACCATCCTCCGCATCTAGACTATGTAGCGACCAGTGATTCGGATTCTCCGTAAAGCTGTAGGTGCCTCCTCCATCATAAGGCCTTTTAAGATATTGCGAAGGAGATTAATAAACAGGGTTGGGTACGATTCGATGGGGCCGACTTGATGCGACCCAACTCGATGTGGCCGACTCGATGTCAGGACAACTCGATGTGATATCCCTAAGGGATATTTTCGTTAGTTTTAACGAAAATATCACAACTTAACCTAACCAATCGTCAACGGCGTACAGTTGACCTAACCGGGCATTCAGTTAACCTACATTAAATATATAAAAAAAATGAAATCGACTTGGCCTGGCATCGACTTGGCTTGACATCGAGTTGTCCTGACATCGAGTCGGCCACATCGAGTTGGGTCGCATCGAGTCGGCCACGTCGAATTGTCCCTGCCCCTAATAAACCCCCATCATTACATTTTTATGATAGACCACCATCTTACTCAATAAAGAAGATATTTCGAGAACTACAGATAAATTCTACAATACTTTTAATACGTTTGGTAGGAAATTTGATCTGTTTAATGTTGTAGTATATATACAGCAGATCTGTATATTGGAAGAAGAAGTTGCAGCAATGCAAATGTTGAAACAGCATCTGATTACCATAAAGCTATTATCAAACACATTCAATGTTTGGACAAAAGAGAGAGAGAGAGAGAGAGAGAGAGAGAGAGAGAGAGAGAGAGAGAGAGAGAGAGAGAGAGAGAGAGAGAGAGAGAGAGAGTTCTGAATCGAAGAAATGTTAACTTCGGAGTTCTATTACGTTAATTGAAAACCTGAGCATCCTGCAGGCTTTTTTATTCGTCGTGTTGACATTTCCTCTCTCTCTCTCTCTCTCTCTCTCTCTTTCTCACACACCCACACCCACACACACACACACACACACACACACACACTCAGAAGGTCTTCCGATCATTTTTGCAGTGATATCAGAATTAAAAATAAAAATGAATTTGGGGTTCCACATTTATTTTATAACAATGACCTTAATTTAGTTAAATAATTTTAAATAAATAAATAAACTAGGGACGACTAAAATAAATTCAATAAATTGAAATAAATTGAGGGCGCCTAAAATTCTATTAATATTCTATCAGGTTTAGACGAGGGCCACAATATATTTTGCCCCATCTTTTTTCTTTTTCTTGCCAAGTTTCGTTGTAAGTTCCAGAAATTTTGTACACAAGTAGTTACGTACCTTTTTTACAAGTTTTTATTTTTCCACATAGTCTCCATCCTTTTCTATGGCTTTCCTCCACCTCGAAACGAGGGCCTTTATTCCTTGCTCGTAAAAGTCCGCTGGGTTCCGCTCGAGCTACCTCTTAACCTCCTCAACAGCTCTATGGCCTATTATTTAGCCAAGATAAAAGGGTGGGGCAAAATATATTGAGTGCCCCTAGTATTTATAATTTTCAAAGCTTTATACTATAACGCGTGTATGAAGTATTTGTTAACCATGTCGCAACACAGCTTCACGTTCGATCAACGAGGTTAAGCGACGTTGGCTCTCTGTAGTTGTTGGAGGGGGGACCATCCTCCTCGTTTAGATGATGTAGAGACCCGTAGATGGTTAATTTTTAAAAACACATGCTTTTCATGTAATTAACGTTGAATTAATTTTACCCATCAGTCCATCAATCATATTTTAATTAATAAATGGTTTATTTTAATTAAATTAATAAATTTTAATATAATATATTTCTTGATTTTTATATACGATATTATGTAACGTTCCTCAAATTAATAATTTTTAATCTAAGTCGGATTTAATAAAGTTACTTAGACATTTTCCTCAATTAAAGGCAGAAATTACGTGATCATACTTTAATTACGAGGTTAAACTGTAAGATTTCTGTTGAAGTTTTACGGTTTGAAGTATTTCGTTTGTAAACGTAACTTTTCTTTTAAGCAGGAAGGAAGTGCGAAGGACAAATGCCCGCAAAAGCCCCCCCCCCTTCCCATAGAAGAAGAAGAGAGCCAAAATCAAGGTCCGGGGTTTTCGAGATGCCTAGACACTCTGCGTTTGAAAGATGGGAGGTCATAGACAGGAGGAAAGATGGATTGAAGAAGATTGTTCCAGAGTCCACCGGTTGAGTAGATAAAAGACTAAAAATACCGATTAACCCTTGCATTAGATAATTGGACAGAAAAGGAATGAGAAAGTGTAGAAAGTCTTGTACTGCGTGCTCTCCTTAAAGGAGGAGGCATGCAGTTAGAGACTTCAGAAGAGCAATGTCCGTTATGATAGCGATAGTAAAGAGAGAGTGAGACAACATTGCGGCGAAGAGAGAAAGATTGAAGACAATCAGTAAGAGGCGGGGAATTGATGAGACGAAAAGCCTTTGATTCCACCCAGTTAAGTACAGCTGTATGGGTTGAACCACCCCACACATGAGAAGCATACTCCATACAGGGGCAAACAAGACCCCTGTACAGAGACAGCAACTGAGTGGGGGTGAAGAAACCATGGAGGCGGCACAGCACACCTAATCTCTTGAAGCTGTTTTAGAGAGTGTGTGTGATCTTTCCAGGAAAAATCAAGAGAAAAGGAAACGCCAAGAATGTTAAGAGAAGAGGAAGGATTGACTTGTGTGTTGTTGAAGGTAAGGAGATAGTCGTGTGGTGGAAGATTGTGACGAGTAGACAGATGGAGGAACCGAGTTTTTGAGGCATTGAAAGCCACAAGGTTTTCTCTGCCCCAATCAGAGATAGCAGAAAGATCAGAGGTCAGGTGCTCCATAGCCGCACTACGCGAATCATGAAGTGACTGTTGAGAGGGACGCTTTGGGAAGCGGGTGGAGAAATGAAGAATGGAATCATCGGCATAGGAGTGAATAGGACATTAAAATAGGAATTAAAAGATTGCAATTTATAAACTGTAATTTATATAGATCATTTTCCATTCTCGGTCATTTCCATTTCAGTCCTCGTTCGAGAATAAGAAATTCGAAAGTGGGACTCACAAAGGAGGCAATTTTCAATTTGATCAATTCTCATTGTCGAATTTCTATTTTTAAGCCAGAGTTTTATTTTAATAGATACTATTTCCCCTCCCCCTCATTCTGACCCAAATAACGTTACATGTTTTTATACACTTCCCCAATTTGGAAACCCCTTTTCCCAAATCTAGAATTTCCACTTAGAACATTCCAACTTTCGGATCGCGACTGGGGAGGGGAATCTGAAAGTCGCCAAATTGGAAATAATCATTCATTACTTTAAACTGTATCGTAGATAATGAAAAATTTTTGCCATAACTATTGACACCCGATTTTTCCCCTCGTGGCGATGAAGTGATTTACCCCTCACTTGAGTACCCTCAAACGAGAGAAGAAATAACCCCTCAAATAGATGGATTATTTATAACAATTTAAATATATTACGTCAATAGTTTTTATAGTGGCGCCATCTGTTGAGGGAAGATTTTTCTCTATTAGAAATTGTTAAAATAATAATAATAATAATAATAATAATAATAATAATGTACTCGAGCGAGATGCTAATCGATGTCCACACCTCACTCCTCAAAAAAGCGCCTTACTCGCCGAAATTTGAAGTTTGAACCGAGGTTCGAACCCAGAACCTCCAGTTGAACATCTCGACATTTCACCACCAAGCTACGATGGCGAGTTAAGTTTTTTATTATTTTTACATAACCTTATTCTTTATTTTTTACCTAACCTGCACTAATACGGCAATAAGCTGCAATAATACTGATATAATACTGCAATAATACTGCAATAATACGGCAATAAAGTGTAATAACTGGGACGATAATAACGATAATAACTCCCACCTCATTCTCGGGACTTGATGGAGTAGAGAGTTTTTATATACTCGTAAATTAAAATTTGAGGGAAATACAAAGTCTTTTAGGTCCAAAATAGTAAAAAAAGGAGTTTCTGATTTTTACACATTCTTAATTACAGTAGAACTTATTAATACTGAAATAAACTGGAAAAATACTGTAATAAACTGTGTAATAATATAGCAATACTTTAATAATAATACAATATACAGTAGGTCCCCTGTAATCTGACCCCATGGTATTCTGACGCTCCCTTATTCCGACTTCAGTGATAATGATTAATGGCTTATTTGTATTTCTTTTATCTAAAAAAAAATAGTGTAAATATGTATTGTATATGTACAGTACTGTAATTAAGTACTGTAATTAAATACTGTAATTAAGTACTATAATTAAGTACTCTTAACATTCCGACCCCTTCATCGTTGCAAGAGTGACTGTTGCATGGAAGCTCTTGTGAGTTGTCTATATTTACAGTATATGTACTCTACTTATTTGATAGTAATAATAGTAATATTATAGTAACATTCATAGTAATAATAGTAATATTTATAATAGTTATAGTAATAATAGTAATATTATAATAATATTATAGTAATGTTATAGTAATATTCATACTTACTTTCTTTAGGGTATACTTTAGGGGAGTTTGAACGACGGTTCAGGATCGACCTGCGCCCCTTGTCCCACGGCGGCTGGGACCGTACAAAATCTGCCTCTTCTCTCATTCCAGTTTGTTTCTATTTCATTTCTAAGGTTAGGGACAGAACCTCAAGTATTTTCCATATGATATTATTGCGTACCGCTCGCGCCTTCTTTCGAGAGAGTAGAGTTTCAGGGATTGTAGTCGAGACCAGTAGTCTTCACCTTCCGTTTCCTCTGTCTTAGACGTAAAAGTCCTTTGTATAGATTCAATGTTCTCAATGTCTCGTTTTCTGTATGGGCTTGTGAGTACTGAGCAATACTCAGTTATTGGTAGGACTAGAATTTTCCATAATTTGAACATAATGTTTGCTTTTCTGCTGCGGAAGCTCCTCCAGATGATTCCCATTATTTTTCTAACCGTTGTAATTTTGATTTTATAGTGATCTCTGAATTCTGCATCCGACGACATTATTACTCCAAGATCCCTGACTTGTGGATTTGGTGTTATCTGTTTGGCTTGCATAGTTTTGTACTCTTTTTTTCTGTAGCTCCTTGTTATTACCATATCTTAGAAGTTGGAATTTTTCTTCGTTGAACTTCATATTGTTGTCTTCTGCCCACTGGAATAATGTTTCAATGTCGTTTTGTAATTTTCTTATGTCACCTTCGTTCAATATTTTCTTACATATCTTTGTGTCATCTGCGAAGCATGATACAATACTGTCCTTAATATCTGTATCAATATCTGCAATCATTATTATGAACAGCAAGGGAGCTAATACTGTCACTTGTGGGACAGAGCTCACGACTTCCGAAACTTCTGATTTAACTCCATTTATCACCACTCTTTGTGCTCTTTGCGTCAAGAAATTAAATATCCACCTTCCTAGCTTTCCAGTAATTCCTGTATTCTTAAGTTTGTGTGCTATGATTCCATGTTCACATTTATCGAAGGCTTTTGCAAAGTCCGTATATATTACATCTCTGTTTTTATCCTAGACACGATGTTTCTAATATTTTCTCATGGCGGTCTAGTACCTGTGATAGGCATGATCTTCCAGCCCTGAAACCATGATGAGTTGGGATGTACAGGGTGGGCCGTAAGTTTCCATACATAGGAAAATTTAAACTTATGGTCTTCACGTGCGTCGGTATTTGGATCAGCAGTTTCCGGATGCTTGGATTGGTCGGCGTGGTCCTGTGGAGTGTCCTCCCAGATCCCCAGATCTCACCCCCCTTGATTTCTATCTTTGGGGGCACTTGAAGGCCATGGTGTATCAGGAAAAGATACGAGACATAAATCATCTAAAGGAACGTATCACCAACGCCATTACAAGCATAACGTCAACTGTGCTAATGCGTGTTCATCAACAGTGGGGAACATGTATTGAAATGTGTTTTCAAAACAATGGCAACCATGTAGAGCATATTATATAAATAAAAATGGTTGTTCATAAAAAAATGTTTATTTTTCCTATGTATGGAAACTTACGGCCCACCCTGTATAAGTCTTTTCTTGTAGGTAGTAGGCAGTTTTGCCTCTAATTATACGTTCAAAACACTTTATAAGGTGTGAGGTGAGAGCCACTGGCCGATAATTCTTGGGCATTGCTTTGTTACCACCTTTAAATAGGGGGGCAATGTTCGTGTTCTTTAAGGGGAGTGGAATTTGTCCTGTGTCGATTGATTTCCTCCATAGTAAGTATAGCGGTTTGGCAATACTCTCTTTGCATTTCTTCAGAAACGTGGCACTCCATTTGTCTGGCCCTGGCGCTGAATTTTCTCGCATCTGTGATAAGGCCGTAATTACATCTCCTTCCATGAACTCGAAGTCCATTAATAGGTTTGTGCCGGAATTTGTTCTTGGTTGATTTGTATCTGTGTCGAAAAATTCGTCTGGGTTTTCCACTTCCATCTCGGACTTAGGGGTGTTAAACACAGTTAAATTGTTCCCTAAGCAGTTCGCTTATTTCTTTCGGGTCCTTTGTGTATTCGGCCTCCCAGTCTATCAACGGACCAATACTCTCCTTACACTGCATTTTCCTTTTCGCAAACGTGTAGAAGTATTTTTTTTTTATGTTTTCTGCTACCTTGTTTTCCTCCTCGTTTGTCTTATGCATGACTGTTTGCTTTAGGTCCATTTCTATTTCGACAAGTTTCCTCTCTAGTTTGAGTCTCTTTGTATCAGTTCTGCATCTGTAGAGATGTTTGACGGTTTGTCTTCGTTGCTTGAATAGTGTCCTGATTTTCCTCTCGAGCTTGCTACGTTTTCTTTCCTGTCTCTCTGGAATATGTTTCAGTATTATAGGTTTCGTTTCCGTCTCTATTATACATAGTATCTCTTGTGGAGTCCTCTCGTGAAGTAGCAATTCCCAATTTAGCTCCTTTAAATCTTTATTTACGTTTTCCCAATTTGTTTTCTTTGAATTTATGTTTAATCCTTCAAATATTCCATCTGCCTCTCTAAGATGCGTAATAGTAATAATAATAGTAATAATAGTAACAATATTAATATTATAGTAATATTTATAATATTTATAGTAATAATAGTAATATTATAGTAATATTATAGTACTATTATAGTAATATTCAGAGTAATAATAGTAATATTAGATAGTTTAAAAAAAATCATTAACTTTATAAAAAGTGTTGAAAATCATAAAATTTTCGTAATAAAATGATATAGTCATAGTAGCTTAGGGTGGAGCCCCCACTATCCGACTTTTCAACTATTCCGACTCCCCCACCGCGGCATTAAGTCGGCTTAGGGAGGACTTACTGTACTGCAATAAACTGCAATAAGTCAGTGTAAAATTTCATTTAATCGCTAAATTTAATCCCACATTGCTTTATGGAACACCCTGTGTAATGAAACAGAATATCAATTAACAAAATTCATAAATTCCTTCTCGGAAGGCTTAGTTTCGGAAAAAAATTCGCATAAAAATTTCTAAAACGCAAAAAAAAATAGTAATTAGTAATATTTTGTTTTACTTTGGTGACAGTAATAAAATTTTAAAAGCAAAATCCAGTTTTTACTAATTAGTAATTTTTATGATCTTTTTAGAAATTTCAGGTTTCTAGGCGAACTTTTTTCCGCAACTGTATAGTCGTTTACGAAATTCGAGACATTCTTTATGGGGCCAAAAAGTAAAAGTGTGGCTGAGTGATTCATTTTATCCCGATTTTGGCGACTCACTGTATATATTATTTTTTTGCCATTTTACATTGTGAGGTGTTCTAAAGTTTATCGGTTTAGCATATAGATTTACTATACAGTGTATTCAAAAAGTCCCTAGCCAATGGGAAATACAGTGAAACTCTTTATCCGATGGGAAATTCATTTACTTTTGAAACCATATTCTGAAACTATATTCTTCGTTGAACTTCATATTGTTGTCTTCTGCCCACTGGAATATTGTTTCAATGTCATTTTGTAATTTTCTTATGTCACCTTCGTTCAATATTTCCTTACATATCTTTGTGTCATCTGCGAAGCATGATACAATACTGTCCTTAATATCTGTATCAATATCTGCAATCATTATTATGAACAGCAAGGGAGCTAATACTGTCTCTTGTTTTACAGAGCTCACGATTTCCGAGACTTCCGATTTAACTCGCGAAAAAAGCTTGTTTATAAATATATTCTCCATCGGGATACGAATTTCAATATATTTTCCACTGCGTAGAAACTTTTTCGAACACCCTGTATACAGTATAAGTACTGGCAGTTACTCATGCTCAAATTTCATACTGTGATACCCTGAGAAGCCAACCATTGATAACTTAATTGAGGTCAGAAGTCAGTCATCAAAACTTTGAACTTAATCTTCAAAGCCAACGGTCATGGCTGAGATATTTCATGGAGAATTATTCATGTGTTAAAACTAAAAATTTGGTGGCTTCAAATTTTTAAAATTTTTTTTATACACCGTAATACTTTTTTGGGGCTCTTTTCCTCTATAGCACCCCCAATTTCTTCTTTTCAGTTAGTAACAATTTTGAAGTTTAATTGAATGCCCAGTTAGGTTAATTGAATGCCCGGTTAGATCAACTGTACGCCCTTGACGATTGGTTAGGTTAAGTCGTGATATTTTCGTTAGTTTTAAGGAAAATATTACGACTTAACCTAACCAATTGTCAAGGGCGTACAGTTGACCTGTTCCTGTGGGTTGACCTGACCAGGGGGTGCTATAGGTCAGCGATTCTCAACAAGGGGTCCGCGGACCCCTAGAGGTCGGTGAGTTGTGTTTAAGGGGTTCGTGAGTTGACTAGATATATTCAGTAAAACATGTTTCACGTGTTTCTCAAGGTCGTTCGATTGAAATTATTAAAATAGGTTCGTGAGATATGTTTTAGAATTTAGGGTTGTTTAATGGTTTCGTTTTTTCTTATAATAATATTATAATTTTATTGCTCATAAAAAAATCATTGCAATAACCTTACAATAAATAGATTGTTAATTAAAATTGCAGGTACTTAACTCCTATCTGTCAGGTTAAGTTGTTTTTATTTATTTAAATATAATATTTTCATTGTTCATTTCTATTTTTGGAGCAAGTGTAGTTTACGTCCCCCTGATGCAAAAGGGGACACAAACTAAACTAGGTCAAAGTTGGGGAACGTAAACTACACTAGTGTAGTGAATACTCTTATTTTAGTTTCAAGTTAAATGTTAATTTTACCGTCTTGAATTTCGGAATAGTATAAATTCATTTTAAATTAGTTACCCCATTATAATTCAATTGTGAACCACATTAATACTAATTTTATGTATACTATATTATTTTATTGTATGTAAACATAATTAATTATATATCACAATTGTCAGTTAATCATTTATATTCAAAATTTATTTTAATCTAATGCCATGTCCATTTTGCAAATAAATAATAGAAAACCAAAGGTTATATTTTCCACCTTTGGTACTGTCGTAGTTTCGCCTAACGGACTCAATACGGCTAGTGAGATAATCACTGGTTGGCACTTAACTAGCGGCAGTGCTTATGGCTACATCATCCAGGTTAACCTATACCGGATAGATGCGCTACGGTCCCAAGCCGTAGCTTGCCTAGGCCAACGACGACGACGACGACGTAAACCAACAATTGGTGACCCCGGAGCTGGATTACCCCTTTTACCCGAACGACTAGGATTAGACTGTAACGTCGTTCGTGCCCATCACCCCCTTCACCCGAACGACTAGGACTAGACTGTAATGTCGTTCGTGCCCATCACCCCCTTCACCCGAGCGACTAGGACCAGACTGTAACGTCGCTCGTGCCCTCTGCCCATCACCCCCTTCACCGACGCCCCATCACCCCCCCTTCACCCGAGCGACTAGGACCAGACTGTAATGTCGCTCGTGCCCTCTGCCCCTCACCCCTGCCCGTGCGCTCTGTGCCTGCGCTCGTCTCAACCTCCACTCCTTCGTTGGGAACTTGTCGTCTTGCTTGTACGTTAGCAAGCATAGGAGAAGATGCCTGACGACGCTGGTGCCATCTCCCACTTGAGCGTAAAGCTCCCCGTCTTCTGGCCGGGTGATCCATTTATTTGGTTCCACCAAAGTGGAATCACAATTCAACTTGGGAAGGATCACCACTAGCAGGACGAAATACGATCATGTTTTGTCCTCTCTACCAGCGAGCATCATCTCTGAAGTCCGTGACGTCATCGTATCTCCTTCCACGAGTGAGGACCCGTACAACGATCTGAAGTCTGCCATCCTGCGCCGCACCACTGTCTCCGAGCGTGAGAAACTACATCAGTTAATCTCAAAAGAAGAACTTGGAGACCGTAAGCCCACTCAAATGCTGAGGGCTATGCAGTGCGCTCTAGGTGAACGCGCACAAACCTTCGATAAGGACATCTTTAGACAGTTGTTCTTGCAGAAACTTCCTCCATCAGCTCAGCGTGTCTTGGCCACTATGGATCCTGCTACTCCAGTTGATAAACTAGCAGAAACTGCCGACAAAGTAGTGGAGATTGACACAGCTCCGGTCAACAACGTGAACACACAATCGGAACTGGAGTTGAAAGTGAAAGAGTTAAGTCAACAACTCAACCACGTTTGTTCTCTGCTACAAAATCAACGGCAAAGAAGCCATTCTCGGTCAAGATTTACGAAGAGGTATCGTTCGAGTTCCGGGAAGATCTGCTTCTACCACTCGAAATTTGGAAAGAAGGCTAGGAAGTGCATCTCCCCTTGCAATTTTTCGTCGGAAAACCCCAGCAGCGAGTCCTAATGGCGTCTAGTACTCGCACTGCCAACCTGTTATTCATAAAGGACAGGAACTCTGGTATCAATTTCTTGGTCGATACCGGAGCGTCAGTCAGTGTATTCCCTCAAAAATCTGGTCATAAGCACTCGGAATCTCCGCCTCTATACGCTGCTAACGGTTCACGCATACCCACGTACGGTACTCAGTCGCGTGAACTAAACTTGGGCCTTCACCGATCCTTCAAGTGGATTTTCATCTGTGCTCAAGTGCAGCATCCATAATCGGCGCTGACTTCCTCCAGCATTTCAAACTCCTGGTGGATCTTGACAAGCGACGCTTATGCGACCAGGCCACACTGCTTTCTGTTCTTGCCAAACAGGTTGCCCTTCCGGACGCCTCGAACTCTGCACTTTCCCTCGTTCCCCCTAATTCCATGTACCAGTGCCTTTTCCAACGATATCCAGGAATTCTTCAACCTATGCAGATGGGTGATACCATTAAGCACACCATTACCCATCACATTACAACAAAAGGTCCCCCTGTGTTTGCAAAACCCAGACGTCTTGCCCCGGACAAACTGAAAGCTGCCAAATCGGAATTCCAGCTTATGCTGGATCTTGGGATAATAAGACCTTCCAAAAGCAGTTGGTCCTCTCCCCTACACCTGGTCCAGAAGAAGTCAGGAGACTGGAGACCATGTGGGGATTACCGGTTTTTGAATTCGACAACCATCCCGGACCGATATCCGGTACCAAATGTCCAAGACTTTACTTCTCTTCTCCACGGCAAATCTATCTTCAGTAAAATAGATCTCGTTAAGGCTTTCCACCACATTCCCGTAGAGCCTTCGGATATTCCCAAGACTGCAGTTTGTACACCATTTGGGTTATTCGAATTTGTGAAGATGCCGTTCGGGCTACGGAATGCTGCGCAAACCTTTCAGAGGTTTATAGATGAGGTCACCAGAGGCTTAGACTTTGTTTATGCCTACATCGATGATTTGCTTGTGGCCAGCTCAACGGAAGAGGAACATAAGGAACATCTTTCACTCCTCTTTCAACGCTTAGAACAATACGGTGTTACTATTAATGCATCTAAGTGTGTGTTTGCACAGCCAACCTTGGAATTTCTTGGTCACACGATTTCGCAGCACGGAATTACCCCCCTTCAAGACAAGTGTGAAGTGATAAAAAATTACCCTATGCCAAATAATCAGCGTGAGTTACGTCGGTTTCTAGGTTTGGTAAATTATTACCACAAGTTCATTAAAAACTGTGCTAGTGTTCTTGCTCCTCTACACGCTATGATCACACACAAACGCAAGGTAACGAAATTGTTATGGTGTAGCGATAGTTTACAGGCGTTCGACAATGCCAAAAATGCTATCAATAGTGCATTGTCTTTGTCATTTCCTATCAGTGATGCCCCCCTAACTCTGACGGTCGATGCATCAGATGTTGCGATCGGTGGAGTGTTGGAACAAACCATTAACGGTCAACAAGCACCCATCGCGTTTTACTCGAAAAAGCTGCAGCCAGCCCAAACGCGTTATAGTGCTTTCGGACGTGAACTTCTTGCTATTTACTTAAACGTGAAGCATTTCAACATTTCCTTGAAGGCCGAGAGTTTGTGTTTTTACCGACCACAAACCTTTGGTCACTGTCTTCAATAAAAACAGCTGTAACCACTCTCCCAGAGTCATCAGGCAACTCGATTATATCTCGCAATTTACCACAGATATCCGCCACATCAAAGGTGTCTTGAACACTCCAGCGGATGCACTTTCAAGAATAGAGATTACTTCTGTTACCCTCAGCTCTACACTGTGGAATGCTATTGCACAGGATCAAGATAAGGATACGGAACTACAAGACCTGCTCAGAGAAGACTCCACTCACTCACTTTCCCTCAAGAAAATGAGTATGCCAGGATTGTCTGTGCCCCTCTATTGCGACGTATCAACAGCTGCTATTCGCCCTTATGTCCCTCCATGTCACAGAAAAGCAGTCTTCACGGATCTTCATAAGCCCTCCCATCCTGGTATCCGTGCTTCGCAACACCTGGTTACCTCTCGCTTTGTTTGGCCCTCGATGCGGAAGGATGTCAAACATTGGACCAAAACGTGCCTTGCCTGCCAGCGTGCCAAAGTCCAAAGGCACACCAGGTCCCCCTTTGACGCATTTCCGCCCCCATCCCAGCGATTTGAAGTAATTCATGTAGACATTGTTGGCCCTCTTCCGGTGATTCAAGGCCAACGTTATCTGCTCACCTGTCTCGACCGCTTTTCCAGATGGCCTGAAGCCATCCCACTTCCTGATATCCAAGCGGACACTGTTGCAAGAGCCTTTCTTCATGGATGGGTATCAAGATTTGGATTGCCGACAAAAGTCATCACTGACCAAGGTCGCCAATTTGAGTCTTCGCTTTGGAAGAAGTTTACCAGCTTGTTGGGTACAGTACATGCGCATACCTGTGCGTATCATCCGCAAGCTAACGGCCTCGTCGAACGCTTCCATCGCCAGCTGAAGTCATCCCTTATGTGTCACGAAGACTCCCATTGGATGGATAAGCTTCCACTCGTGTTGCTTGGTATTCGCTCTGCATTTAAGAGTGATCTGAAGACTACAGCGGCTGAACTAGTCTATGGAACAACACTGCGGCTACCAGGTGGCTACTTCACTACAGGGGATAAGTCATGTGATCCTACGGAATTCGCTCAAACACTTTCCTCTCACATGCAGTCCCTTCAGCCTGTTCCCCCTCGATTGACTAGCCAACAGAACATCTTTGTTTCCCCAGCCCTCCAGTCTTGCACCCACGTTTTCGTTCGTGTACCTGTCCCAAAACGGCCTCTCCAATGTCCATATGACGGACCCTATGAAGTTCTCCGACGTACGCGCAAATCATTTCTCATCCAGCGCGGTTCCAAGGTCGACAAGGTTTCTGTCGATCGTCTTAAGCCTGCGTTTTTGGAATCAACCTTAAGTGAGGTACAAGTAGCTACCAAAAAGGTTCAGCGGAAATCTGTGTCGTTCGGAACTCTTTGAACTTCCTCTCTGGTGGGGGAGTGTGTAGTGAATACTCTTATTTTAGTTTCAAGTTAAATGTTAATTTTACCGTCTTGAATTTCGGAATAGTATAAATTCATTTTAAATTAGTTACCCCATTATAATTCAATTGTGAACCACATTAATACTAATTTTATGTATACTATATTATTTTATTGTATGTAAACATAATTAATTATATATCACAATTGTCAGTTAATCATTTATATTCAAATATTTATTTTAATCTAATGCCATGTCCATTTTGCAAATAAATAATAGAAAACCAAAGGTTATATTTTCCACCTTTGGTACTGTCGTAGTTTCGCCTAACGGACTCAATACGGCTAGTGAGATAATCACTGGTTGGCACTTAACTAGCGGCAGTGCTTATGGCTACATCATCCAGGTTAACCTATACCGGATAGATGCGCTACGGTCCCAAGCCGTAGCTTGCCTAGGCCAACGACGACGACGACGACGTAAACCAACACTAGGATCTTTAGGAGACATTATTCAAATGAATCCATCAAATAAAACGTTAAAACTAACGAAAATATTACGACTTAACCTAACCAATCGTCAATTTATATATATATATATATATATATATATATATATATATATATATATATATATATATATTGACGATTGGTTAGGTTAAGTCGTAATATTTTCGTTAGTTTTAATGTTTTATTTGATTAAGTATACGTGGACAAAATTGGGGAACGCGAACTACACTAGGATAATGTAGGGGAACGTAAACTACACTAGGATAATGTAGGGGAACATAAACTACACTAGGATAATGTAGGGGAACATAAACTACACTAGGATAATGTAGGGGAACGTAAACCACACTAGGCACCACAGGGGGACGTAAACTACACTTGGTCCCTATTTTCTTGTATATTATGGAAAATGAAGCATTGACTCGTAACTTAATAATATTTCATTGTTATTTACTGAACATTTTTGTGGTTTCATTTCCGGAATCAAAGGAATCAATTCCTTTTTGAGAAGGACACAGAACAGCGGTAAGTTTTACGCATTTTTTTTACATTTTTACTCTGACTTTGAAGTATAAATCAAGACTAAAAAACTATACTCATCTGGATACCTCAATTTGTCTATATGCTACTTAATCATAATGCTTAAATAATTTTTGGGGAGGGGGTCCCAAAAATATCAAGATTTTGATAAGGGGTCCGCAGTACAAGAAAAGTTGAGGAACGCTGCTATAGGTCACCCCAGAGGTGACCTGGGGGTGCTTAGGTTTTCCATGAAATAATGGGTTTGGATTTGAAGAACGCTTCAGTATTGTTTCGTAGTCATGCGTAGTTTTGGGAAAATTTGAATAGAAGCATACATTCTTTTTTTTTTTAATGCATCAAAAAATTAATAATTGGTATCGTGTTTTTCTCTGGATATTATTTTTTTTGTGACAATAATGAAGATTAAGGAACAAAACGCAATCATAAGGGATTTGTAATTTTCAGGGTTTTAGGCATTTGATGTTTCTAGGCGTACTTTTTTCTGAAACCGTACATTACTATATATATATAATATACACCTTAGGTTATTCTAAGTGTTCTCCAACGACAATTCAGAACTGATGTGCGGTCGACCCCTTTGCAGCATCCCGCCTCATTCGCGGGATTTGATGGAGGAGAGCGTTTTTATATAAATTAAAGTTTGAGAGAAATACGAAGTCTTTTCAGATGTGGTGAAAAAAATGGAGTTTGTGGTTTGTCCACATTTTTATGGAAAATTATCGTGAAATTCAATTTTGTTATTTTTTTGGTGTTTCAGTAATAGATAATATAAACCTTTAACAAAATGTACACAAATGGCCCCGAATTTGATGGCTTTTTTGGAAAACAAGGAAATAAACTAAAAAAATCAATATTTTATATGATCCGCTCCGGACTACAACCTGCCAAGCGCCAGTGGGACCAGAATTGAATTATTTATACCACTATATTCCCCCACCCTTTCTCTATCCCGTGGGTGAGTCAGGGAGCAGATTATCGTGGATTGTGGACCTTAACTACATTCTTCTCCATTTTTTAATTTTGGCGCTTGGCGGCTTGTGGTCCGGAGCGCCTCATATAAAGTATTCTCTCATTTTGTGTAAAATGTAAGGTGGAATTTGACCATGTCATTTTTAACCATGTAATTTAAAACGGTAAAACAGTAAAACAGTAAAACAGCAAACAGTAAAAATTTGCCAAATAATTTATCGAGTAATTTATTAGCTCATTTTGGCCCAACCTGAGTGCCAAAGGTTTATCTTGATGAAGCGTGATCAAGTACAATTTGCCAAATTTAGATTTCTACGTAGAATCCACTCAAAATTAGCAAATTGAATTAAGACTATATTATTTGTATACAAAAGTAGTTTGCCAAAGAATGAAAAAGTGGATCTTTTCGGTTTGACGGCCTGTAATATTTTTTAACCTTACTTGTTTTTTATTCTCCATTTTTAATCGCGGATTTCAAAAATAACCTTCATGTTTTAGAGAAACAAATAGTGAGGCAGTTATACATTTTAGTTTAGAGAATATCATATGTGCTTTAAGATTCCAAAATCCCTGAAAGTTTTAGGTCAACTGTACGCTCATGACGATTAGTTAGGTTAAGTCGTGATATTTTCGTTCGTTTTGACAGTAAACTAACGAAAATATCATGACTTAACCTAACCAATCGTCAAGGACGTACAGTTGACCTAACCGGGCATTCTGTTAACCTAACTGGGCATTCAGTTAACCTAACCAGTTGGTAGAGTTTAGAATTTGACGGTCCCGTAGTCATGACTCGTTTTTTTCCGCCGGCCGTCAAACCAAAAAGATCCCAATACGGTTTAAAAATATATATTTTAAATTTGTTACATTGCATATAACTGCCTCACTATTTGTTTCTCTAAAACATAAATGTTATTTTTGAAATCCTCGACTAAAAATGGACAATTTTCATTTAAAGAAAAACAAAAAAAAATTCTTTGAAACAGAAAAAATGTTAAAAGTTTACGAATGTCAAACACATATTCTGGTCAGATTTCACTGAAATTGAACGCGAGATCGGGATGTTATTTTCGCTTCAAGTTATAATTTCTAACTATTTTTTTTAGCTATTTTCTTTGCGTTTTAGCTCTGTTATTTTTGTGACATTCGCATCTCGACAGTTTCGAAACGATTCGCTCAATTTTTTTCTCACATTTTCACAGTGAGTTTATGGCAGAGTTTCTAATACAGTTTTGATGACGCCATTACGTTTTATACGATCGTAGCTAACAGTTGAGGAAATGGAAATGATTTCTTTCGATTAAAATTTTAGATTTTTAATTAAAATTAATAAATACTTAAAAAATATACGAAGAAACCATATCATGACGTAAATTTTTTTTTTAAAGTTTTTAACTAAAATCAGTACGTTTCAGGGCGAATACATTTTTTAGTGTCAAAACTAAAAGATTGAAACTTTCTGTGTATGTTTAAGTTCGCAAAATGCGTATTTTGGCAAACTTTCATTGAAATTGAAGAAGCAATTTTGGACTTACGAAACCACGAGTGTCTCTGCAATGTTATTTTATCTTCACACTCCCCACAAAAGCAAAAGTAAAAGTACCCCAAAATGAATGGTACCTATTAAAAGAGAAATGAAGTCACACTTAATCATTTTAATATACACATTGTCTTAAAAGTAAAGTGAATATATATATATATATATATATATATATATATATATATACACGGTGAACCAAAAGTAGGTGGACAGTAGGTTGAATACGGTTTGTGTTATATTATATTATAACTATGGTGTTCATTATAACTATGGTGTTTGTGTTATATTATATTAAATATTATAACTAAATTTATTTAAATTTTATTTTGTATTATAGTATACAAAAAAATTAAATATGTATTCTCAAAATAAACGTTATCATTTACTGTCCACCTACATTTGGTTCACCCTATATATAAAACCTTTGGTTACCTTCCACCCAAATTGTTCATTCTGACGAAGTTCAAGCTTTTCACTCCACCTTAGACCTACAGTTTAACGTGGAATCCGAACCACGCCCCACCAGCAGCCCAGCATCTCAACCACTAGGCTACCCAGGGTACCCATTTATCTACCAACCACTTTTTTATTGTGTGGAAGGATGAACAGCTGGGTTTTGCTGCGCTCCGGCTGCCGTCACCGGGTCTCGAACCCTGGGCCGATGGATTCGTAGTCAGCGACGCTAACCACTACACCACCGAGGCGCATATATATATATATATATATATATATATATATGATACAACTCAGAATGGTCACCTGAAATAACTTTTACGGAATACACAGACCTAATTTGCATGGAACAAGAAACCCTTCTGAGGAAATTAAATCAATTATAGTCCGAATAAGTAATGGTAAATGACAAACACTATATTTTTTTTTTCCATGATGTTAGCCCGACGTGGGCAACGGATCACTAGCAAAGAGGCTCCAAAATATAGCTTCCTTCACCAGCTATCTGCTAAGCAGAATAGACCTACTGTAGCTTTGGGATAGAGTCTAGGGTTTAAAGCTATCCTAGACAACTACATCCAGAACCTCAATGCACGCGAGAAACTCGTTGCATTTGCGTCGGATTGAATTGATTGAGAAGAAATTTTTGTTGAGGGTGGGTAGGGTTTCCTAGATAGTGCAGTAGTAAGAAACGTACTGGGGACGTTCCCACGCGACGCGAGAACGAACCCTCCTCTGCGCTGCACGTTTTACTTAAATTTTCGTATGAAACAAACAAACAAAATCTTTATTCAGGAAAGGCATACAAATAGCAGACTTTTACAATATATATTTCGATATTTTTCCATAAAAATTTAGAAATTTCATATGACATCAATCGCGTTATACCATTCGTATGAAATCAGGCTGCAATTACAATGTTGTTGTTTTCCTATATATATATACAGGGCGTCTCAAAAAAATGTATACACACTTTAACAGCTGATAGCTCAATTGATGTTTCTTTCTTTCCAAGTTAAACCCATTAGAATTAATAATGGCAGTCAGACTAAGCTTTGAACAAAGGAAATTCATTCTAAAATGCTACTGGAAGAAAACGCAGTTGAAGTGCAAAGACAGTTTAGGAGGGAGTTTCAAACAGATCCACCAACGCGACTTACCAATCACTCGAATTAGAGAAAGTTTGAAGCCGATGGAACTGTTCAGAATGTCCACAAGAAGCGTTCCGGAAGAAGACCACGGACATCGACAAGCCCCACAAAGCAAGAAAGAGTACTGGAAACGTATCACCAAAGCCAAGAAAATCTGTGCGGCAAGCGAGTCGTGAGGTAGGAATTTCAGAATCGTCTGTCCAACGCATTTTGAAGGGCTGTCAATGGAAAAGTTACATTCCATTAGTCCATGCTATTAATGAAGATGATCCGGACCGAAGAGTGGAGTATTGCGAGTGGTACTTGGCACGATGTGGATGTGGATTGGACGAAGGGGTTTTCGTAGAATACCCTCCGCGTTCACCAGACCTCACCACACTAGACTTTTTTTTATGGGGATACTTAAAAGACAAAGTCTACGCTATAAAACCTGCAACAGTCGCTGAATTGAGAGCAGCCATTGAACGAGAATGCACACAAATACCAAACGAAATGTTTCGTGATGTTTGCGATTCCATTGCTTCGCGTTATCAGCAGTGCTGGACCAGAACGGACGTCAGTTTGAAAACAGGCGTTGACAAAACAATTAAATAATGTCTGTAGATTTCTATTACATTTTGAAAATGAAATGTATTTTAATAAACACTGCCTTTATAATTATTTAAAGTGTGTATACATTTTTTTGGGACGCCCTGTATATATATATATATATATATTGTTTTATATGACATGAATCAAATACACCCATCAAATTCTCATTCATTATTTATACTCTAATATTAAACCGGGTGTGAAAGCAAATTATTACACACACACACACATATATATATATATATATATGACACTTCATAAGCTGGAAATGGCAAACTCCCTTTGATGTTTGAAAAAAAAAAATTTAATAGCTAGTAATTTCATAGAATCATTTCTCAACGACACGCGAGTTAAATACGACTAGACAAATATATATATATATATATATATATATATATATATATATATATATATATATATATATATATATATTATATATATTTGTAAACCGTTTTCAGAAGGTGTTTACATTTTATTGATAAAGTTTCTTTGAAGGGAAACTGCTAATTGGTCTGCTTATTTCTTTTATTGGTTTACTCACACAGTTTTTTCCTTGTGTGTATATATATATATATATATACTTTATTTATTTCACACCCGATATATATAGTATGTGTATATATATATATATATATATATATATATATATATATATATATATATATATATATATATATATACACACACCGTATATGAATTCCGTTCTAATTAAGAATTTTGGGTCACTCGGGAAATCAGGGAAGACACTGGTCTATTCATTCGTTCTAAGATTATGTCTGGAACGAAAATTGGTAATGGTGAATCGATGTACACGAAAGATCTTTGTATTTTAATTAAAAAAATTTTATTCACCGATCTCATATCGACAATTTTTATACGTCAAAATTAATTAGAAAAAGATTATAAAATAATAAATTTTTCTGTTTCTCTGTCTAAATTTCTGTCTGTCTATTTTTTCTATTGATTTGTTTGTATCGTGTTCTTTCTGCCTTTTTATGTCTATTTTTTTTTGTCTGTCTGTCCCGTTTTCTCCCTGCGTGTCTGTCTGTTACATTTTTTTTACTGTCTATCTGTCTGTCATATTTTGTTCCTGCCTGTCTGTCTATTTTTCTGTCTGTCTGTCTCATTTTCTTTGTGTCTCTCTGTCTCACTTTATTTCTCTCTGTGTACCTATTTATTTGTCTCACTTTCATTCTACCCTCACTTTCTATCTGTCTGTCTGTCTGTCTGTCTGTCTGTCTGACTGTCTGACTGTCTGTCTGTCTCAATTTTTTCAAAAAACAAACGCTATTAGCATTTTACATTACTTTCCCCATGTAAATAGACAGTAAATTACTCGAAATTCGTCCTGTAAAAAATCTTACAACTAGTCTTTTCCATTTAAAATTAATTGAGAGAGAGAGAGAGAGAGAGAGAGAGAGAGAGAGATAAAACAGAAAAAAAGGCAGAGTTCGACAGAGTCTTCAGTCAAAAATTGATATGCAAAGGGGGTCGTCTACTAAATTATTTTCAACGTGGTATTGCCTCTCTTCGCAAACATTTGACGGGAAATTTTGTCCAAAAATAAGTGTTCCAAAAATTTTTTTTTGATTTTTACAAATTTTGATAAATTTTCTCGAAAAAATTATAGCTTTCCTCCTTGTTCCTTCCCTATCAACTCCCCCTCCCGCCTCCTCTCTCCAAACTCTACAATTTCTTTTAACTTTTATTAATAAAAGTTGTATTTTTGTTATTTTACTCAGAGGATACATTTAAATAAATAATAAAAAAAAAAATTATATATATATATATTTTTTTAATCGGGATTGTTTAACCTCCTTCGCAACATCTAAGGTCATATGGCGGAGGGGACCTACAGGTTTACGTGGGATCCGATCCACGGGTCACTACATAATCTGGGCACGGAGGACGGTCTCCCATCCAACTACTATCCAAGCACAACCAAAACAACACCAGAGGCGCCAACATAGCCACACAACTAAACAGCCTCTTCATTCTTAACAATACAGAAGAACATACACACATACCACATCAAGCAGGATACTCAAACCTCCCCAGACATAACGTTCTGTTCCCCCTCACTAGCAACACATACACAATGGAGAACAGAAAAACAACTGTCATCAGACCACCTGCCCATCATCATTACAACACATTCTACACTCTGCCCCAACAGCCTTAGGCACACTTACAGAAATTACAAGAAAGCTGATTGGGAACAGTTCAAAATACAGACTGAGGAACAATTCACCACATTAAACAGCACACCCATCATAAACATCGATACAACACTCAAGACATTTAATCAGATTATCAATAATGCAAACAAATACATACCCAAGGGCAACATTAGGAAATACCCCAAATTACACTAGAGAAATAGCCCACCTCATAAGGCAACGTAACAACCTCAAATATAACACACAAACACCACACACAGAAGCCATAAAACAGCAGATACAACAGCTCAACACAGAAATAAACAACAAACTCAAAGAAAAACAAACAGAAACATTCAGGGAATTCATAACAACACTAAACCACTCCACAGATACATACAGGCTATACAAGACTATAAACAGCATTACCCACTCTAACAGCGGCATTCACACCTCACACGCGGCTATCTGTCGCAGCCAAAATAATATCCCAACATACACACAACAAGTTAACATTCTAGTTAATCACTACGCAAAGATAAGTCACTTAAACAGAGACAACAACCAGAAACATGCAGACAGACAAACAGCCAGACACAAGAAAACCTACAGACTCGACATGACCATTACACCCTTCAATACAGACCAGACCACCAAGATCATCAAAAACATTAAGAATTCGAAGGCTACTGGACCAGACAACATATCTAACATACACCTTAAACACTTGGGCCCACAAGGAATATTAGCTCTCACAAATATCAGCACATATTCATACCAACACTGTATTATTCCTGACATATGGAAACAAGGTAAAATTATTACACTACTCAAACCAAACAAAAATCCAACAGAACCAGCTTCCTATAGACCCATTACTTTACTATGCACACCTTCCAAAGTAACAGAAAGACTAATCTTACAAATCACCAACCCACACATACCACTATCGCCTACTCAACATGGATTCAGACCTCACCACTCAACCACGACATTACTCACTAACCTCACGCAGCACATCATGGATGGCATCAACTCCAGAAGACCAGCTGAACGTACACTATTAGCAACAATAGACATAGTAAAGCATTTGATGCTATCCCACGCTTCCCTCTCATAAACAAAATACTCAACACAAACATGCACAATAACACCAAAAGGTGGCTGAGCAACTATCTCTCAGGAAGATACTCACATGTCACATTTAATGGCAAGTCATCCAAAAACAAGCTTTTTCCGAACGGGGTCCCTCAAGGCTCTGTTCTCTCACCATCACTCTTCAACTTATACATGCATGACATTCCAACACCCATAGATAACAAGCTTACCTTATCATCATATGCAGATGATATCACTCTAACATCCACCCACAACAACATCGACACCGCTACAAATAACCTACAAACATACATAAACAGTATACAAGACTGGCTCACACACAATAGACTCAAAGTAGCGCCCACAAAATCAACCATCACCTTGCTTACAAGCAACACAAAAGAACACCAGGTAATTCCACAGCTTACACTAAACAACATCAACATTCCACACACTCACAGAACCAAAATACTTGGTGTCACATACAACACATCATTATCTTTTGCAAACCACATTCAGGACATTAAAACCAAATGTACGTCAAGACTTAACACGCTTAGGGTACTAACAGGCACAAACTTTGGACACCAGCAGGAAACAACATCACTCATATACAAACAATATATTCGCTCAGTTATGGACTATGCTAGCCCATGCTGGGCACCCATTATCTCAAACACACACATAAACACCTTACAAACAATACAAAACAACGCACTTCGTATCATTACAGGATGCACTCAAAAACACCAATAGAACACCTGCACACAGAAACAAAAATACTAAAAGTTAGGGAACATTTAGACATGAGGGGAACACAATTCATGGCAGCAGCGACAACTAACCCACAACACCCTTGCCACTACATGTACAATCATGCACCAACACCTCGCACCATTAAGGTAACACCAGAGAGATATTATAACGAAATACTCCATTCCATACCACGCCCCACAGACATCACACAGTACAGAAAACACATACACACACATCTAACCCACAAAGCACTGACACGACTCGGTCCGAATGCGGTCCTAGGTGCGAAGCCGCCACCCATTAACAGGTCAGAGATCAGCCTGAGCAGATCGGATCGAGTTAACTTAGCACGATTCCGATGTGGACATCACCCAAACTTACTGACATATAAACACAGACTAGACAACTCCATAGACGACACCTGCCACCTGTGCCAAGACATACCACAAACAATTGAACACATTATGACGGACTGTACCGCTCTAGCACAACAACGAACACAACACAACATCACTAGTGCGCTGAACCTCTGGTCCACTCCGGAGAGGGCGATCGGTTACCTGCGTGCCGCCGGCTTGCTCGATCAGGGGGGCTGATCGGCTAAACAACAACAACAACAACTACTATCCAACGAACTACTACAGGCAGTTAACATTAAAACACGCGCAAAACACAACACCACACTAATCAACATTTACATCCCACCAGATAGTTCACTTCAGGTGCCAGCCAATTACAATCCAAAGTTACACAATCTGGCCTCTCTCATTAATGTCATCTTAGGAGGAGACTTCAACGCTAAAGACACTAGTTGGTACCTGCACAACCAAAGCAACACCAGAGGCGCCAACATAGCCACACAACTAAACAGCCTCTTCATTCTTGACAATACAGAACAACATACACACATACCACATCAGGCAGGATACTCAAACTCCTCCCCAGACATAACGTTCTGTTCCCCTCACTAACAACACATACACACTGGAGAACAGGAAAACAACTGTCATCAGACCACCTGCCCATCATCATTACAACACGTTCTACACTCTGCCCCAACAGCCTTAGGCACACTTACGGAAATTACAAGAAAACTGATTGGAACAGTTCAAAATACAGACTGAGGAACAATTCACCACATTAAACAGCACACCCATCATAAACATCAATACAACACTCAAGATATTTAATCAGATCATCAATAATGCAAACAAATACATACCGAGGGCAACATTAGGAAATACAACCCAAATTACACTAGAGAAATAGCCCACCTCATAAGGCAACGTAACAACCTCAAACATAACACACAAACACCACACACAGAAACCATACAACAGCTCAACACAGAAATAAGCAACAAACTCAAAGAAAAACAAACAGAAACATTTAGGGAATTCATAACAACACTAAACCACTCCACAGATACATCCAGGCTATACAAGACTATCAACAGCATTACCTACTCTAACAGTGGCATTCACACCTCACACGCGGCTATCTGTCGCAGCCAAAATAATATCCCAACATATACACAACAAGCTAACATTCTAGTTAATCACTACGCAAAGATAAGTCACTTAAACAGAGACAACAACCAGAAACACGCAGACAGACAAACAGCCAGGCACAAGAAAACCTACAGACTCGACACGACCATTACACCCTTCATTACAGACCAGACCACCAAGATCATCAAAAATATTAAGAATTCGAAGGCTACTGGCCCAGACAACATATCTAACATACACCTTAAACACTTGGGCCCACAAGGAATACTAGCTCTCACAAATATCAGCACATATTCATACCAACACTGTATTATTCCTGACATATGGAAACAAGGTAAAATTATTTCATTACTCAAACCAAACAAAAATCCCACATAACCAGCTTCTTATAGACCCATTACTTTACTATGCACACCTTCCAAAGTAACAGAAAGACTAATCTTACAAATCACCAACCCACACATACCACTATCGCCTACTCAACATGGATTCAGACCTCACCACTCAACCACTCATTAACCTCACGCAGCACATCATGGATGGCTTTTACTCCAGACGACCAGCTCAACGTACACTATTAGCAACAATAGACATTAGTAAAGCATTTGCTGCTATCCCACGCTTCCCTCTCATAAACAAATTACTCAACACAAACATGCACAATAACACCGAAAGGTGGCTGAGCAACTGTCTTTCAGGAAGATACTCACATGTCACATTTAATGGCCAGTCATCCAAAAACAAGCTTTTTCCGAACGGGGTCCCTCAAGGCTCTGTTCTCTCACCAACACTGTTCAATTTATACATGCATGACAACAAGCTTACCTTATCATCATTTTCAGATGACATCACTCTAACATCCACCCACAACAACATCGACACCGCTACAAATAACCTACAAACATACATAAACAGTATACAAGACTGGCTCACACACAATAGACTTAAAGTAGCGCCAACAAAATCAACCATCACCTTGCTTACAAGCAATACAAAAAAACATCAGATAACTCCATAGCTTACAATAAACAACACCAACATTCCACACACTCACAAGACCAAAATACTTGGGGTCACATACAACACATCATTATCTTTTGCAAACCACATTCAGGACATTAAAAACAAATGTACGTCAAGACTTAACACGCTTAGGGTACTAACAGGCACAAACTTTGGACACCAGCAGGAAACAACATCTCTCATATACAAACAATATATTCGCTCAGTTATGGACTATGCTAGCCCATGCTGGGCACCCATTATCTCAAACACACACATAAACACCTTACAGACAATACAAAACAACGCACTTCGTACCATTACAGGATGCACTCAAACAACACCAATAGAACACATGCACACAGAAACAAAAATACTGAAAGTTAGGGAACATTTAGACATGAGGGGAACACAATTCATGGCAGCAGCGACAACTAACCCACAACACCCTTGCCACTACCCCTTGCCACTACATGTACAATCATGCACCGACACCTCGCACCATTAAGGTAACACCAGAGAGACATTATAACCAAATACTCCATTCCATACCACGCCCCACAGACATCACACTGTACAGAAAACATACACACACACCTAACCCACAAAGCACTGACACGACTCGGTCCGAATGCGGTCCTAGGTGCGAAGCCGCCACCCACTAACAGGTCAGAGATCAGCCTGAGCAGATCGGATCGAGTTAACTTAGCACGATTCCGATGTGGACATCACCCCAACTTACGGACATATAAACACAGACTAGACAACTCCACAGACGACACCTACCACCTGTGCCAGGACACGCCACAAACAATTGAACTCATTATGACAGACTGTACCGCTCTAGCACAACAACGAACACAACACAACATCACTAGTGCGCTGAACCTCTGGTCCACTTCGGAGAGGGCGATCGGTTACCTGCGTGCCGCCGGCTTGCTCGATCAGGGTGGGCTGAT
>JAJOZX010005968.1:232500-288363 GCA_023014485.1 Bathynomus jamesi
TATTAAAGTGTTGTTGGGCTGGGCTGGCTAAGTGGCTCGGAGGACAGTGATATAGATCGGATTGGTAGGTCAAGATTAGAATCCAAGACTGACGTAAGGGTTGCACTGAAGACCCGGATAAATTAACGAATTTATTTCACTATTACAAAGCTTAGATTGATTAGTTATCTAAAGAAATTAATGCACGAGTTACAACCCACTTCTTCCCAAAAGCAGGACCCAAAATCCTGATCAGTGGGGGCCTTTCAATAAACCTACCTTACATACAGGCTGTTAGCGACAGCCAATCATCCAGAACCCTCACAATCGCGACCTCCGAAAAGTCGCTACAGAATGAAAAATACAGGGTATCCATAAATTCTCTTTACAAATTCAATTGAAATTTAACTGAATTTGTAAAGATAATATGTGGGCACCCTGTACTTTGAAACTCGTAACCCAATGAGGAAAAATTTATTTTTGGAATCATTTCATAAACTTTCAAAAATGTTCCCCTTTTATTCCAAATCATTTTAAAATAATGTAATTAATTAATTAATGTAATTCTCATTAGATACCGACTTTTGGTCCACCCTGTATGTACGTTATTTCCTGGGGATACAAGGAGGATAAAAAGATCTTCTCGGCTCTCGTTTTATAACATCAAATTCGACCTCTTTCGAGACGGACAATTTTTGTTCAAGGGTTTAAAGCATAAAATAATAATAAAAAAAAGTCGATAGTTTGACTTGCCAGATGTAAGATTTTTCTCTTTTGGATTTGGAACTACTTAATTTTGGTTTATCCTTTTTTTATATTTTAATTTCTTTTAATTTCTTCTTGTTTTAACTTTATTCTCAATGACTTAATGCATTTAACTAACTTTTAACTTTTTAACTTTTTAACTTAACGATTTTCAAGAGAGATTTCTTATTAGAAAAGCGAAATTAATTAATCTTTTTATCTTCTTTTTCCTTCGCTTTTTACTGATTTTGTCTTTCTGTCTGTCTGTCTGTCAAATTCTCTCCCTCTCTCTCTCTCTCTCTCTCTCTCTCTTTCCATATATATATATATATATATATATATATATATATATATATATATATATATATATATATATATACTAGCAGAGATACCCGGCGTTGCCCGGGATGTAAGGGTGTGTCAAAATAAGGTAAAAAGATGAACAAAACTAAATGAACACATAAACACAAAGTTTTGGTAATTGTTTTTATTCCTTGAAAACATCAGACATTTTGTAGCACTTCAGTGTAAACAATGTTACGTGTTTTTCCATTGGGTGTCAAAACATAAAGATTGCGAGGTGTTCCAACTTTTTTGGGCCATTGTCACCCATAGCAAAAGTCACACTCAAATGTCAAAATGCAAAAACTTATTCCTTAAACTTATATTTTAAAAAGTTCTCGAAAATAATGATTTTAAGCTTTTTTTGTGTCAAAATGCAAAAACTTATTCCTTAACCTTATATTTTAAAAAGTTTTCGAAAATAATGATTTTAAGCTTTTTTGTGTTAAAATGAAAAAACTTATTCCTTAACCTTATATTTTAAAAAGTTCTCGAAAATTTTGAAACTTTTATGCACACCATTAGATTCCACTTAAATCCCGTGACTTTATGCCGTCATTCAAAACTAAACAAGATTTTAATGTATCATTTACTAAATAAAACTGTCTAGTCTACCTACCTACTGTACCTACCTACTGTACCTACCTACTGTACCTACCTACCTACCTACTGTCTAGGCTACCTACCTACTGTACCTACCTACCTACTGTACCTACCTACTGTACCTACCTACCTACCTACCTACCTACTGTACCTACCTACTGTACCTACCCATTTACTAAATATAACTGTCTAGTCTACCTACCTACTGTACCTACCTACTGTACCTACCTACCTACCTACTGTACCTACCTACCTACCTACTGTACCTACCTACTGTACCTACCTACCTACTGTACCTAACCTTATATTTTAAAAAGTTCTCGAAAATTTTGAAACTTTTATGCACACCATTAGATTCCACTTAAATCCCGTGACTTTATGCCGTCATTCAAAACTAAACAAGATTTTAATGTATCATTTACTAAATAAAACTGTCTAGTCTACCTACCTACTGTACCTACCTACTGTACCTACCTACCTACCTACCTACTGTCTAGTCTACCTACCTACTGTACCTACCTACTGTACCTACCTACTGTACCTACCTACCTACCTACCTACTGTACCTACCTACTGTACCTACCTACCTACCTACCTACTGTACCTACCTACTGTACCTACCTACCTACCTACTGTACCTACCTACCTACCTACCTACTGTACCTACCTACTGTACCTACCCATTTACTAAATAAAACTGTCTAGTCTACCTACCTACTGTACCTACCTACTGTACCTACCTACTGTACCTACCTACCTACCTACTGTCTAGTCTACCTACCTACTGTACCTACCTACTGTACCTACCTACCTACCTATTGTGCCTACCTACTGTACCTACCTACCTACTGTACCTACCTACTGTACCTACCCATTTACTAAATAAAACTGTCTAGTCTACCTACCTACTGTACCTACCTACTGTACCTACCTACTCTACCTACCTACTGTACCTACCTACTGTACCTACCTACCTACTGTACCTACCTACTCTACCTACCTACCTACCTACCTACCTACCTACTGTACCTACCTACTGTGCACACCATTAGATTCCCCGCGAAAAGTTATATCTGATTCACTACCTTAAACACTATTTGGTGCGGCCATATTCATTTCAATAGAGAACAAACAAACAGACAAACAGACAAACAAACAAACTTCCTCTTTTATATATAAAAAAAATATAATAATATAATATATATATATATATATATATATATATATATATACTGTATATATATATATATATATATATTATATATATATATATATATATAATAAGATATTAGATAAGAGAAGATAAGATAAGATAAGATAGCAGAGATACCCGGCGTTGCCCGGGATGTAAGGGTGTGTCAAAATAAGGTAAAAAGATGAACAAAACTAAATGAACACATAAACACAAAGTTTTGGTAATTGTTTTTATTCCTTGAAAACATCAGACATTTTGTAGCACTTCAGTGTAAACAATGTTACGTGTTTTTCCATTGGGTGTCAAAACATAAAGATTGCGAGGTGTTCCAACTTTTTTGGGCCATTGTCACCCATAGCAAAAGTCACACTCAAATGTCAAAATGCAAAAACTTATTCCTTAACCTTATATTTTAAAAAGTTTTCGAAAATAATGATTTTAAGCTTTTTTTGTGTTAAAATGAAAAAACTTATTCCTTAACCTTATATTTTAAAAAGTTCTCGAAAATTTTGAAACTTTTATGCACACCATTAGATTCCACTTAAATCCCGTGACTTTATGCCGTCATTCAAAACTAAACAAGATTTTAATGTATCATTTACTAAATAAAACTGTCTAGTCTACCTACCTACTGTACCTACCTACTGTACCTACCTACTGTACCTACCTACCTACCTACTGTCTAGGCTACCTACCTACTGTACCTACCTACTGTACCTACCTACCTACCTACCTACCTACTGTACCTACCTACTGTACCTACCCATTTACTAAATAAACTGTCTAGTCTACCTACCTACCTACCTACCTACTGTCTAGTCTACCTACCTACTGTACCTACCTACTGTATCTACCTACCTACCTACCTACTGTACCTACCTACCTACCTACCTACTGTACCTACCTACTGTACCTACCCATTTACTAAATAAAACTGTCTAGTCTACCTACCTACTGTACCTACCTACTGTACCTACCTACTGTATCTACCTACCTACCTACCTACCTACCTACTGTACCTACCTACTGTATCTACCTACCTACCTACCTACTGTACCTACCTACTGTACCTACCTACTGTACCTACCTACCTACCTACTGTACCTACCTACTGTATCTACCTACCTACTACCTACTGTACCTACCTACTGTACCTACCTACCTACTGTACCTACCTACTGTACCTACCTACTGTACCTACCTACCTACTGTACCTACCTACCTACTGTACCTACCTACCTACCTACCTACCTACTGTACCTACCTACTGTACCTACCTACCTACTGTACCTAACCTTATATTTTAAAAAGTTCTCGAAAATTTTGAAACTTTTATGCACACCATTAGATTCCATTTAAATCCCGTGACTTTATGCCGTCATTCAAAACTAAACAAGATTTTAATGTATCATTTACTAAATAAAACTGTCTAGTCTACCTACCTACTGTACCTACCTACTGTACCTACCTACCTACTGTCTAGTCTACCTACCTACTGTACCTACCTACTGTACCTACCTACTGTACCTACTACTGTACCTACCTACCTACTGTACCTACCTACTGTGCCTACCCATTTACTAAATAAAACTGTCTAGTCTACCTACCTACTGTACCTACCTACTGTACCTACCTACCTACCTACTGTCTAGTCTACCTACCTACTGTACCTACCTACTGTCTAGTCTACCTACCTACTGTACCTACCTACTGTACTACCTACCTACCTACTGTACCTACCTACCTACCTACTGTACCTACCTACCTACTGTACCTACCTACCTACCTACCTACTGTGCACACCATTAGATTCCCCGTGAAAAGTTATATCTGATTCACTACCTTAAACACTATTTGGTGCAGCCATATTCATTTCAATAGAGAACAAACAAACAGACAAACAGACAAACAAACAAACTTCTTCTTTTATATATATATATATATATAATATAATATAATATATAATATAATAATAATAATATAATATAATATATATATATATATATATAATATAATAATAATAATAAATAATAATAATAATAATAATAAAATAAAGATAAAGATAAAGATATATAAAACTTATATATATATATATGGAAATATATATTGCCACCAAACGAAAACTGCCAAAGGATGGCTAAACCAGAATGGTGTACGGATACTTAGTCTTTGGCCGAGTAAGTCACCAGGTCTCAACCCCATTGCATTGAGAAACTGTTGGGTATTGTTGAAAAGGAAAGTAGCTGTGGGAATCCTACATCAAAAACTGCCCTTAAAAGAAGCCATTAAAGCAGTTTGGGTAGAAGATAATAATTGTAGACTTTTGCGGAAGATTGCGTTATCAATGCCACGCAGAATTGCTGCAGTGATCGAAAATAAAGGCAAACATATAAAATACTAGGTGTATATGACAGTTTTGCATTCGGTGGTGTCTAGTTATTTAGAACTGTGTCATTGGATGTTTAAAACCAACTGTTTAGCCTAAATAATAAAAATTACCATTTACCATATTTCTGCTCTGATGCATCCATTCTGGCCATTACTGTATATATATATATATCTATATATATATATTATATATATATATATATATATATATATATATATATATATAGAAAGAGAGAAAGAAAGACGGACCAGACAGACAGACAAAAGAGAGAGAGACAGACAGACAGACTATTTATCGGTAACTGTTTAATTTTGTCAACCCTCGCATAAGTATTTCTATAATGGAGTATTCAAACCATTATTTTCATTCACTACAGCGTATAATGTACTTTTGGTTAATTGATCCTTGAACTTGAGGTCTGTGATCTCTTAAAATTAAAGGTCTGTGAATCCCTTAACTTGAAGTCTCTTGATCCTTTAATTAAAGGCCTGTTGATCCGTCAATTTAAAGGTCTGTTGATATCTCTAACTAAAAAGTCTGTGATCCCTTCAACTTAAAGGTCTGTTGATCCTTCAACTTAAGGCTGTTGATCCCTTACTTCACTTCACCTATTGCAAAAATAGTCAAATACTCAAAATTTTTTTATCTTTGAATAACTAAAGCTCGATATCGTATATATAATTTTAATTAATAAATATATTATTACGTTACCAATAATATTGGTTTAATTACCTAAATTAGATATTATTTATACAAGTCTCTTTAAATACTAAACGTTTCGGAGCTATTGAAGAATAGGGACCCCAGCCTTTCTTAGCCTATAAGGCTAACTAACGAAAATATCATGACCTAACCTAACCAATCGTCAAGGGCGTACAGTTAACCTAACAATTGGTTAGGTTAGGTCGTGATATTTTCGTTAGTTAGCCTTATAAGCCTAACTAAAGAAGGCTGGGGTCCCTATTCTTCATAACTCCGACGTTTCTTATATTGATAGCAACGTCCATAAACATTGGGTATAGTTTAAGGTAGTAAAATAAGCTTCTGCGGTTCGGAACCCACGTAAAATTGTAGGTCCCCTCCGCCCACCACGAGAAGAACATGCGTAATACACAATTACAAACACGATTATAGGTAGACTAGCCATGAGTGGATTCTAGGTTTGTGGTACTGAAGCATTATAAACATTACATTATAACATTATATTTTATTGTTATCATCATTTACTACCATAATTGCATTTAATCTATCTATCAATGTCTATTATTTATTATAAGGTTCGTTTATTTATTATTAAAATTCGTTATAACCGAGATTATAACATCGCAACTCGGTGAATGTGCAAAGTGGTCATGCGACCTCAAATCCAAGCGTTAACTTCGCAATTTCCACTTTCTCAGCGACCTTGAGCACACACACACATACACACACACACACACAAACACATATAATATATATAATATATATATATATATATATATATATATATATACACCTACTGTATATTTTAAACAAAGCTTTAAACTTCATTCTGATAATAAATCTTATCGATAAAGTATAACCTTGTTATAAATGTGAAATAGTTATTTTTAATAGAAAGTTATGCGAATGTGTAATCATAACTGTATATCCATATTGTACGTAATTCTAAACATATGTTCTAATATTTACCGCAGATAATCTCTCTTTATTTTACTCTCTTTGTCTCTATACCTTTAAAATTAATGTAAATGACGTCATTACTCTGCATTATTTAATAAGATTTACCACAGATAACTCGATTCTGTCAATAAAGTATAGAATTTGCTTGTTAATGGCAGTTCTATGCTATATATATATATATATATATATATATATATATATATATATATATTATAATATATATATATAAAATATATATATATATATATATAAAGCATTACTGTCCCATTTATCTGAATGTATATTAAGGTATGTATGTACAGTATGTAAATTAACTATGTATGCATGCGGGTGCGTATGTATTTATGTGTGTGTGTGTGTGTACACATGTTTTATTCCCTTTACACCTATTGTATGCCTTATACACGTAGCGCAGAACAACAAAATTAAATTAAATTGACTAGTAAAGTGCCTTTGTAATCCTTAACTATTAATGATAACTTATCGTAATTATGTTCATTGTTTATGTATATTATTATAATAAAATTACTTACGTCAATAACTATCAACTATTTATGTATGCTAGTATAACTATTACTATCGCATTTGTCACGTGTTATCAAAAGAATTACGAATTATAATTGTTAGTGTGAGAAAATGGTGAATGAATTCTTAATAATTTTGTATTTCATTAATTGCATGTATTTAATTTATTTAATTGTATTAAAAATTGTATTTAATTGCACTAAATTTGTATTAATTGTATTTAATGGCACTAAATTTGTATTAATTGTATTAAATTATATTTAATTACGAGGGCCACTCAATATATTTTGCCCCACCTTTTTTTTTCTTTCCAAGTTTCCTTGTAAGTTCCAGAAATTTTGTACACAAGTAGTTACATACCTTTTTTACAAGTTTTTATTTTTCCACATAGTCTCCATCCTTTCCTATGGCTTTCCTCCACCTCGAAACAAGAGCCTTTATTCCTTGCTGGTAAAAGTCTGCTGGGTTCTGCTCGAGCCACCTCTTAACCTCCTCAACAACCTCATCGTCACTCTGAAACTTTCTTCCACGAATAGCATCCTTCATTGGCCCAAACAAATGCAAGGCTGAAGGTGCCACATCCGGGCGCATATTTTTGTAATGGCCTCTCTTGTTTGCAAACTGTTGTGTGGGTTTGCGTTATCGTGCAAAAGAAGGACGTCTTCCAGTTTTCTTTCCTGTCGCACTCGCTTTATACGTCTCTGGAGTCTCTGTAGAGTAGCAATATATGCCTCTGAGTTGATTGTTTGTCCTTTCTTCGTAATGTCCACCAGAATCACCCCGTAATGTCCACCAGAATCACCCCTGTCATGTCTCAGAAGATGGTGGCCATAACCTTTCCTGCAGAGGGAGCCATTTTGAACTTTTTCTTGCGTGGGGAGTTTGCGTGATGCCTCTCCATGGATTGACGTTTTGTTTCAGGTTCAAAGTGGTGTACCCAAGTCTCATCCCCAGTCACAATTCATGAAAGGAAGTCATCCCCTTCTGTGTCGTATCGAACCAACGACTCAGAATCAATTTCTTTTCTTTGGGCTTTGTGATCTTCAGTCAGTTCGCGAGGAACAAACCGTGAATACACTTTTGAATATCCCAGTTGCTGAATTATCGTATTCACACTTTCTTCACTGATTCCTAGCTCTAGTGATAGCTCCTTGTATGTGACCTGCCAATTTGATCGAATGATGCTGTTAGCACGTTGCACAGTGTGAGATGTAACAGCCGATGACGGGCGACCGCTGCATGGCTCATCATCGAGGCTGGCTCTCCCTCTTCCCGATGATCTCACACGTTTAAACCGACGTCCAACTGTGCTTCGATCAACAAGAGCATCTCCACAAACGTTTTGTAAATGTTTGTGAATATTTCCAACTGTTTCCTTCTGTGCGGTTAAGAACTCAATAACAGCTCTCTGTTTACGACGTACATCACTGTCAGACGCCATTTTCGAAACTGCGTTAACCATCGAGTTTATACAAGGGCGTTTAAAGGAGGTTTTTATACAAGGAAGGGAGGTTCAAACTGGAAAAATCCGGTTATGTGAAGCGCAGAAAGTTCAAACTTACGGCCCAAAAGATATTTCAGCCCCATTGCCTATTATTTAGCTAAGAAATTAGGGTAGGGCAAAATATATTGAGTGCCCCTAGTATATTAAAATTTAATTTAATTTAATTAAAATTGCATTTCATTTTATTAAAACTAGTACAGTTCCGGTCGCTTCGCTGACGGTTAGACAGGCTAAACTACAGAAAAGAACGCAGCCGTGAAAATTTTGAGCTTCACATTGTGTCAACATTTCTGAATCTGGTATCTCCCAAAACCTCCTCACCCCCATTCATGCAACTTGGGGGCTAACCCCCTCCCCCATTACCCCCAATCTCTCCATTACCCCACCCATCCCCCATTACCCCCACCCCCACCCTTCCCCCATTACTGCCCGGGATAAATTTCACAAACAGACAAACAGACAGGCTAAACTACAGAAAAGAACACAGTCATGAAAATCTTGAGCTTCACATTGCCGCCCGTAATACAATTTCTGAATTTTTTTTCTCACAATTTTTTCTCACAATTTCTGAAAGTGTGACGGACGGACGGACAGCTCTCTTATTATAGTATAGATTGTATTTAATTTTATTAAAATTCTATTAATTGTATTACAAATGTATTTAATAAGAAAAGGAACGGCCGACTAAGTGGCGCCATCCCAAAACTGTACAACTGATAGATTTCATCTAAAATGCTAACAATATCTCACAAAAATCACCATTTGCTTCTAAGATGGAGTAAACCTCTTTGTACCTCCGTGTAACTTGTGAATTTATCAATCTAAAAATTGTAACACATTCTTCACCCAACCACCATTAAAAGAGGCCGTCTTTTCCTTCTTCAAGAATTTATATTCCTGAGCCAACTTCCATTCGAAGAGGAGTTCCTCTCCATCTTCGAGAATTTATATTCCTGGGACATATTCCATCTTTTTCCTCCGTCGGTAGTGAGCATTCTTTGCAACGTCGTTTTGTTAATATTTCGTCGAGCGTCACCTCATTGTCTATTTTTGTATCATTGCATCATTGAGAGAGAGGAAAAAAAGCAAAGAAAAACCGAGTGAAACAACTCCATCTATTATACAGGGTGTCCATGAATTTTCTTTATAAGTTCAATTCAGTTTCCCTGTATATCTCTTGGTATTTTATTCATATTCCTTCTTTAATAATTGTGGTGCGTTTTATTGCTTTTTGTTACTTCGGTTCCATCCTCGACAATTTACGTTTCACTAAGATAAAATTCAACCTTTGAGACCAATTAACTTCAAGGGTTCATTGTGCTGCAGTTAATGGTAAAAAAAAAAAACTGGTAAGAAACCCGCGTTACACTTACAGTATATATAGTTTGCTTCAATGCATATGGTAAATACACAAATCTCTTGAGTGGGATTTTTTAAAACTATACTGATTAGATATGTAAGGCTACTTAAGGTGTCTTCGAACAACGGTTCATGACCAACCTGCGGTTGACTCCTCTGCAGCATCTCCCCCCTCATTTGGGGTATTTTATAAGGGAGAGAGTTGACTTCTACTGTTATCCTGCACTCGTAACCAGCTACGCATGGCTACTCAGGGACTTTGCACCAGAACCTGTCCAGATGGTTCTTGAAATGAGTATACTAATCATTTAATCGCCGTAGCAAAAGTTTCTCAAGTTGTTTTCAGAAACCGTCGCAACAGTAATAGGTCTGTAATTATTGGTGAATGGAATGCCCTCACACTTGTTTCTTTTATAAATTCGATAAGAATATAACGATAAGCAAGCAACGAGATATAAATATTCACCAAGTCATTACCATACTCTATACCTGAAGAGGAACTTGTCTTTAATTCTTTAATCAGAATCTTAATTTCGAAACATAAATCCACATATTTTTACAAGACCCTCCCAAGGATGTTCCATTGCACATTAAGATTAACTATCTCAAGGCTATTGAGAATGTTTGAGTAGCGTGTCTACCACAACCTCGCAATTTCTTCATCCCTAAACACCCGATCAATCGTTGATGGAAGGTCATTCGTGGCACCCGTTTCTTCCTCAACAAATTTCCAAAATTTATTATCAGTGTTTAAGTTAGGTTCACAGGCAAAATTTTAAGGTTCAAATAGAATCTTCTTCCTGTTTACACTCTCTTATGACAACTTTATACTGACGCTAAACTGATGCTATTCTCGGTTTACCAAGATGTTGCTACAAATCCCAAGCATCTTTAGATTACCTTTTCTTAGGGAAGTTGGTAAACAAGTTGATAAATAACTATTAGTTGTAATATATATATATATATATATATATATATATATATATATATATATATATATATATATATATATATATATATGTGTGTGTGTGTGTGGGGTGTGGGTGTGTGTGTGGGTGTTTCCTAACTAAATTCCTCTCAGTCGTTATATATTGCTCATTAATTTTTCTAAAATACATTTGGTTTTCGAATCAATTTGAGTAAAGTGTGCGAACCACCTCCAGAAATGTCGTATAGAAAATATATTGAATATATATATATATATAATATATATATATATATAATATATATATATATATATATATATATATATATTATATAAATAAACTTATAAATACATATAAAAAAGTTTTTTTTTTTTAAATTAACAAAATACATCACCATCCAGTTAACTTCCCTGAACAAATTTCCCGTCCGAAATGAATTTCCTGTCTAAAATGAAATTTCCTGTCCATAAAATTCCAAGTGTATAATTCCATTATAATTCTATTATAAACGTAACCAATTTATGTTGAAAATCCTCGAAATTTTTATATCAAAAGAAACAACGATATTATAAGCAATTATTTCAAATATTCTCACTACTCAATTATTCCATTTCCTCCGCTATAATCGCCTCCCCGCTCCGCCTCCCCCGCCCCACCATCACCACCCAACACCTTTCCAGTCTGGAAAAAAAAAAAACGAAACATTATGAAGCATAAACAACTTTTCCCTTATAAAAATCAGCACCAAAAACAGTATTTCGAAACTTTTCGCTCATCGTAACCGAATTAAATATAATTTTTCGTTTCTATTTTTGTGTTTCTGAAAGCGAATGTGGGGGGCGGGGGGGTTCGGGATAATCAAGTCGAAAGTGTCACATTGCATAAATCATTTGGTTTCTTTAGCATCTTTTTTTTTCTTCCTAGTAATTTCCAACTTTCTTTCCTATAAAGCGAGACGTGATGTGGATTTAGTTCCAAAAACGAAATAGCACTCCGCTTTATTTCATTTGGCAAAAGTTTGCTCAGTTTGTATTTTAATAATTATTATATACACACACACACACACACACACACACATTATATATATATATATATATATATATATATATATATATATATATATATATAGAGAGAGAGAGAGAGAGAGAGAGAGAGAGAGAGAGAGAGAGAGAGAGAGAGAGAAGCCAAACATTACTGTAGATAATAACAAAGGATTGTACCATATTGAACCATGTCTACTGATCTAACATTTACTGCAGCTAATCACACGTTAACTCAAATAGTCATTTTGACCGTTATTTACACCGATCGATTATTGACTAAACAATAACAAGAACAAAAATTTATTATTTTTAACAACCAAATCTTATTCGTAATTGAAAATGAATATTGTAAAGTTGTTCGATGAACCTTGTTTCTTTTTCCACCATGTAGAATCAGTGAAATGGTCAACAAACTGACACCTGTCGTGAAATATGGCACCCTGTAGCCTCGAAGAATTACGAACTAGGTCGTTATAGACCGCTTCCCGCAAAATCAGTGAAGTATAGCAACATTTAGACTGGTTAGTATAGCCAGATGAGCGAAAACTATGATGACTGAAGATCATGGATGGGTGAAGATCATGATGTGATCCGTGGTTATTCGAATTCCCACGTTAACCAGAGGTTTCCTTCGTCACACAGTATGTTCCCCCTCGGATGTAAGTAGGACAGACGGCAGGAATCAGACGATAAAAGGGCTTCGAAATAAACGTATCATGACATAGATTGACACACAAAGTTCATTATTTGACTGTTTTATGACATCATCATCATTATCATCATCATCATCATCATCATCATCATCAATGAAGCTTTCTCTTTATTTTAGCTATTAAAACTTTCAATATTTACAAAGTAAACGAAAGCCGAAGACTGAGCTTTGATGCTATAGGCACTCTCGAAAGACTATTTGAATACAAAAGGAAAACTAAATTTGAAAAGCTGACTGAAGTTCAAATAATTCCACGAATATACTGTATATATATATATATATATATATATATATATATATATATATATATATATATATATATATATATATATATATTCCTAAATCTACAAATTCCGCCTACATTTTCGTCGGTGTTAATTTTTTTATCATATTTTTAATCACTTACGCTTACGGGAGGGGCTCCATTAAAAGTTTATATACAGGGTGTTTCAGGAGGAGAGGTCAATACTTCGGGAGGTGATTGATAGTATAGGTCATTGTGAGAAAAATAGTTCATATGAACATGTGTCTAATTCTGAATGGTTACGGAGATAGAGCTGTTTGAATCTACAAATACAAAAGCATTGTTAATGGTCAGGGAATGACGAGGTGTACTTCTGAATACACGAAAGACCTTGGAATAATTTTTCTTTTTCCTTGTGGATTTGCATCATTCATTCATTTCACGTGTCTAATTGCGAAATTCATCCTATATATATGTGCAGGGTGCAGCATAAGTCGCTTTACCGAGAATAATGAAATCACCTTGCGAAGAATAATATTTACTATTTATTACAGAAATTGTTCAAAGTGTCCTCCATCATGTTCAATACAGAAATGATAAATTTGTTAGTTTACAATACGTTTTCGAAAATCCCACCGTCAACCTCAATGCACTTTGCAACTCGTGTGCGAAGATCGCGTGTTGTTCGTCTGAGTTGATCTTGAAGTTCCTTTATGTGGGCAGCAGCATCCAAAATGCGAGCGAGCAATTCGTCTCGTGTATCCACCTTTCTTTTGTAAACTTGACTTTTCATCCACCCCCACAAACAATAATCTAACGGAGAGAGGTCTGGAGACCTTGGTGGCCATTGAATGGGACCACCGCGGTGGGAGGAAGAGCTGCGCGCGCATCAGATTCAAACAGCTCTATCTCCGTAACCATTCAGAACTAGACACATGTTCATATGAACTTTTTTTCTCACAATGACCGACACTATCACCTCCCGAAGTATTGACCTTTCCTCCAGAAACACCCTGTGTGTATATATATACACAGGGTGATTCACAAATGTGTTTCATATATCGCAGGGTGTATTCTTCAGACAAAAGTAAAGAAAAAAGACCATATAAACATAGGTCGAGAAACCCATTGCACGCGACAGAAAAATTAAACTCCTAAAGACTTTTTAAATTTGATGCAAATACACAGTGTGATACATTTGCTTCATTAAAGTAAATTTTCGAAATTCGTTCCTACTTCTCAAATGCATGCCTCAGCACGTCGCAAAATAGGATAGAGGATAGTTAAAGGGAGAAAAGGAGTTAGTATGAACAAGTGAATGGTGGTTAGCGGTAGTTTACTTGTTCATACTCATTTCCCCCTTTTAACTATCTCTCCTCTGTCTTATTTTGCGACGTGCTGAGGCATGCATTTAAGAAGTAGGAACGAATTTGAAACATTTACTTTAATGAAACAAATGTATCACGCTCTATTTCCATAAAATGTAAAAAATCTTTAGGAGTTTCATTTTTCTGTCGCGTGCTGTAGCTCGAAACCTACGGGTTTCTCGACTTATGTTTATATGGTTCTTTTTTCTTTACATTTGTCTCAAGAATACACCCTACGATATATGAAACACATTTTTTAATCACCATATATATATATATATATATATATATATATATATATATAATCTAAAAATTTCGTAAAATATTTTGAATTTTTGTCCTGTATTTTCTCAAGTAGCATAGTGCCACAGGGTCACAGTGCCATAGTGCCATAGGGTCATACCGAAATAAAATTTTCCAGTATTTATTTACATGCTTTTGACGAGAAAACGTTTATTATAAATACAAAGAAATAAACGACAAGAATTGGTGATTTCCGTTTAGGTAAAGTAACTTTAGTTCTATTTACGTTCACTGCTGTACTGAACGTCAATCTATAACAGTTTTAAAGAGTCATTTGGTTAATAAGAGACAGAATAACTTTACAACCGAGGATTGATTTTATGACACTCTCAACACTGACAATAATTAGTTTATAATTACGTCAACTTTATTAGTGCCACCTGCGTGAACAGGGGCCAGAGGTGTAGTTTATGATGGTGTGTGTGTGTGTGTGTGTGTGTGTGTGTGTGTGTGTGTGTCAAAGAAAGGATAAAACTAAAAAGTAATTTTAAGTTGGACTTAAAAATTCTTTTCAGAAATTAAATTAGAAAAGAAAAAAATTAAGTGTCCTTCAACGTTCCTAAATATCCATAAAAAAAAAAAGAAGTTGGTCTCTTTCCCAAGGAATGCTAGCATATTGTTTCTAATTAAAATGGGCCTATAAGATATAAAGCTTAATAAAAATGTCATAATAATATTACGATACTGGCGTATTTTAATATACTGTGAATTATATATATATATAAGATGCAACCTCACAAGGAAAAAGAAAAATGATTCCAAGGCTTTTCGTGTATTCAGAAGTACACCTCGTCAGGGAATGACGAGGTGTACTTCTGAATACAGGAAAGGCCTTGGAATCATTTTTCTTTTTCCTTGTGGATTTGCATCATTCATTCATTTCATGTGTCTAATTGCGAAATTCATCCCATATATATATATATATATATATATATATATATATTATATACACAGGGTGCAGCATAAGTCGCTTTACCGAGAATAATAAAATCACCTTGCGAAGAATAATATTTATTGTTTAATACAGAAATTGTTCAAAGTGTCCTCCATCATGTTCAATACACACGTTACAGCTGTTGGATTACGTCGTCGTCGTCGGCCTAGGCAAGCTACGGCTTGGGACCGTAGCGCATCTATCCGGTATAGGTTAACCTGGATGATGTAGCCATAAGCACTGCCGCTAGTTAAGTGCCAACCAGTGATTATCTCACTAGCCGTATTGAGTCCGTTAGGCGAAACTGCGACAGTACCAAAGGTGGAAAATATAACCTTTGGTTTTCTATTATTTATTTGTAAAATGGACATGGTATTAGATTAAAATAAATATTTGAATATAAATAATTAACTGACAATTGTGATATATAATTAATTATGTTTACATACAATAAAATAATATAGTATACATAAAATTAGTATTAATGTGGTTCACAATTGAATTATAATGGGGTAACTAATTTAAAATGAATTTATACTATTCCGAAATTCAAGACGGTAAAATTAACATTTAACTTGAAACTAAAATAAGAGTATTCACTACACAGCTTTGAACCACTGAACGACAAATAGCACGACACAGTTCTTTGCTATTATTGAACGTCTCGAACTCTTGGCGTAACAGTCTTCATGTAATCGAAGTTCCAAGGTTTCTGGTCATATGCCAAGAGAGTTCGAGACGTTGCATAATAACAAAGAACTGTGTCGTGCTATTTGTTGTTCGGTGGTTCAAAGATGTAACGTGTGTATTGAACATGATGGAGGACACTCTGAACAATTTCTGCAATAGATAATAAATATTCTTCGCAATGTGATTTTATTGTTCTCGGTAAAGTGACTTATGCCGCACCCTGTATATATACACGAGTACATACAGTGATATACACGAGTATATTAAAAGTAAGTGAACTATGGGTACAAATGTCCGGAGATTTATTTCCCCAATACGTGAACTACGGTTACAGAATTCCGTAGATTTATTGCACTTATTTTTCCTTGTGTCTTTATATGACAATATAATATACACGAGTATATTAAAAGTAAGTGAACTATGGGTACAAATATCCGGAGATTTATTTCCCCAATACGTGAACTACGGTTACAGAATTCCGTAGATTTATTGAACTTATTTTTCCTTGTGTCTTTATATGACAATATAGCTGAAAAATGTTTACAGTACTTTCTTGAAATAATATTAGGAAATTAATAAGATTTCTTTGTTAGGAAAGAGCGTGAGTGATTGGATTGTGTCTGTAAGTTATTCCTGTCCATTTTGTTCTTTACTTGTTACGGTATTTTGTACTGTGAACTTTATGTCAAGAGTTTCAAACTCATTCCGGGTGCGGGCCGCTGTATAATACGTAGCTACTTGCGCGTACACACACACACACACACACACACACACACACACACACATGTAGTGAACGGGTTTTATTATTTATTTCTTCATTATTTACTTACGCTTCTTTCTACTTTACTATTTCTCTGTTTATTCTCTATCGGCTCTTTCTTTAAATTATCACTTTCCTCGTATAGTTTCCGGTAGCCACGCCGAGTTCTGACTCTAAAAGACCGTTACAAAACGAAGGGGGGGGGGGAAGGTATATCAATACTCTTATTAACACTTATTACGTTTTATTTAATTTCGAAAGTGGTTTAGTTAATTAGGGGATATGCGAGTATGAAATATTACTAATATATTTAGGTCGGAGAGGGACACACACAACTTATTTATTCTACGTTACATTTTGCCCAACTGCGCGTAACGCGTTCTGCCTCAAGACTCCAAAACCGTTATAGGTATAGTCCACTCTCCGGGCCTATTTAGGATTACCAACCCTACCCATTTTAAACAATTCAAATCTAACAACCATGCTTTATCGCAATCATCACAATTCTTAGTAAATTTATATTAAACATTATCTTATTTAATTAAACAAATTAATATTCTTAACTAAGCATTACTACACTCGCATCACCCCCTTGAAAATAAGTTTTTCCATTTGGAAAACATTAATATCGTTTAACAATGTCAATAAATTTATTCAACAAACTTATATATTTTGCAATTTTTTTTTTTTTTTTTTTTTTTAACACTTATTCAAAGTTTAGAATAGACAAGAAATAATAGAATGACAATTCCCATACATATATTGTATCATATTATAAAACCGAAAACTTTATAATTTTCACATTTGCATAAAATAACATTTCACTCTAATAATTAAATTACAACCTGTAACTAATCTATACATGCCAAAAAAAATAACAGAAAATTTTCTTACAGTGGCTACACAAATCCAAGTTCACAATCTATTCCCGCGATTTCTCATCAACGATCGCTTTACATTCGAAACAATTATTTGTATAGTTATACAGTTACTATCAGGGCAACATAAAAAAAATAAGAAAAAGTTTACATAAAATACTGACCAAGAGCGCACATACTATTTCACGAAAAACACAACAATATGGGCAATAATCGGACCCTTTTCACTTATAATTTCATTAGATAATAATCAGTACATTTATTTGCTGGACGTTGTTTAGATGACTCCGCACGCTGACAACGGATTTCAATTTTCAATCGCAGCTCTCCTGCTCACTTCGCTAGAATGCAAGGGATTGCATCAATCAATATGCAACAGGGCAGCACGCTATAATGGTTCCGCTCTCTCTCCAATGGCGAAAAAAAAAACAAGAGACGTCCAATTCTAAAAGGATCAGGGGGGAGATATCTGAAAGCGGGACCACGCGCTGGAATTGGACGGAATTTGCAATTCTAGAAGTCGATGAAGAAACTCGCCTTGTCTCATCTCCACTTTTGTCGGTGAACGCTGCTCTTCCTACGTCCAGCTGAAAGACTCTTTACTGGCAACAATCAAACGATGACTCCGCCGTAGGCCGTTTCCCAACGAACCTACTGTATGTCTGTATGGACAGTACAGTCGTAGGCGCCCGTTCAAGCTCTCGTGGCTTGTCTACCGCGCGCTTTGTTGACACATATTTAGCGAAGCATTCGAGCAACGTGACCAGCTACTGCCCGAAAAATACCAGTAGACCATCTTCGATCGAAACTTTCGTGTACCAAGACCCTGCACACGTAAATTTCTCTTCTCTTCCGGAACTGTCCTGCGCCAAGTCCCTGCGCATTCGGTTCCTCTCTTCTCTCTTCTTCCGAAACCATCCTGCGCCAAGTCCATGCGCATTCTGGTTTCTCTTCTCTCTCTCATTGGTGATCGATCACCTATCCGGTCGACTAAACTCACTTGATGGAACTCGGATTCAACTTGGTTGACCCCAAACTGAGTCTTGCAATTTTGAAAAAAAAGTTTATTCTAAACGTGTTTCTGTACTGCTTATCATTTCATATTTAATTTATCAAATTCTTTCGACAATTCACTTCGAAATACTAACTACACATTTGCTCTGGCCAAATTCACGGAAAAAAAATATAAAAATTTCGCAAAAATTTAATCAAATCTAGTTACCAATAAGGTCACTTATGGCAGTCACAGCAGAGAAGATAAAAAAAAGTCATAAAACGCTAAACAAAATTGTACAGTATAAATATAAAAGCGCCCATACATAGTAACTGTTTGTATAATTTAAGAATTATTATTGTTCAAACTATCGTCAGAAATCACCTCAATACCTCTAAATACAAAAGACAAAAATGAACCCCAGAAACTTCATGTCATCCATTCTCTGACAATCATGAACCCTCTTGCTTTGAGGAGGAGCACACAGACGCCACAAAAACGTTACTGGCTATCTATGAGGCTCCATTTCCGAGTGTACACTTGAGTCAATGTTTCAAATGCACTAGTTAACTCCGACTGAAGGTTTAAACAATAATAATTTTCTAAACAGTTATTAAAAAGTAAAAAAAATTTAAATATTACTACCAAAAATTATTTTAATACAGTAATTCCAACTTGAAACGTCAAATTTCATAAGAATTGAACTTGCAATTCGCAAATTACATCTGAGATACAACTCTCTCCTTCAACAGAAACCTCAGTATGGTTTTCAAATCACAGAAATCTCAGCAATTTATCGTTTCCAAGTGAAAATACAAATTTTTATCGTTATACTAAATAAGAATAGATCATATGTACTAAAAAATTACACACAATCCACTGTAAACAAAACTAAAACATTTCCTAATTGAGAGCGGTCGCTTTGTTTGTAAGCGAACCTCTATACAAATATCCCTAACCGAATGAAACTGCATTATATCCTAACATAATTTCGTAATATTTTCCATGCAAACGCTCAAACTAAAAAAAAGGACATTTTTCATTTCTAATTCCAAATTAAAATTTCAAATTAAAACATCCTTTTTAGAATACAATCTAAATTTGAACTAAAAATTTTACCATTGTCATTGAACTGGAAAGAAAAATAAAAATCGGCCTACTGTAAATAAATTGATTATTGAATGAATTTATAAAACGTAAAGAAAATTTCTACACAAATTTCTGTAATTCAAAAAAATTATAATATCGAGATTTAGTAAAATGTGTACCGTAACTCACATTGGCCGCCAAAATAAAAATAAAATTTACTGCCGCTTTTAGGCCTATATTAATAAATTCAATGTTATGCGTGAAAAGACTTTAGAAAGTAACATTTGTGTTTTTAAAGAAAAATCCTATGCTTATTTATGTTAAACCAATGAAAATTTTGTTAAATAACTAAAAATTTACTACTCAATAGACATACCGTAATAACGGTTAATCTCCGAACAATATTTTACGATAGGCCTACAAGAAATTCTTCTTAGTACGATACAATAGCCATTTTACCAAATATGTCGGAATTGTCGTGAAATGAATCGAAAGAAACAGAGGAAAAAAAATAGATAACAGCTTACCTACCAAATTGTATATAATTAATGAGTATAAAAAAATATCCAAAACAACTTTTATAGAAAATTTCACAACACAATTTAACACAATCCTATACGGCCCAATCTGACAATTTTTAATATCTTTAAGATTTATTTTTCGATTTGTCCCTTAACTGTAACGTAATCCTATTTTAGCGCGAAGCGAGCAAAGCAAAAAGCCCGTAAACCTATATTTACAAAATAATCCTATTATTATATACAGGCAATCGAAATATAATCAAAAATCTGCTAATGAAACCCAGAAAATTTCTCATGTTCATGAAATGGTTGTACTATATATGTATATATACCCAGAAATGCGATACAAATTTTCGCTGAAACACTTTGAAAAGACCATATAAATTGTGTATCATACTGTATTTAAACTAACAATTCACTTACGTACAAATCATTATTCTTATTATTATGATTATTACAATTTCACTAATTCCAAAAGTTTTAAACAAAAAGTAAAAAGGTAAGCTGAAAGAGTAGAGATGAAAAAAAAAAGAAATTGAGTCTTCAGGCAGCACGATAATTTTCAAACTATACCCTCTCCAACCGAAATGAACAAAATTTAACGTAATAATGACTCGCAATACTGAGTCGGACAAACGAAAAGCAACGGAACTGGACGAAACAAATTGAATTCTTAGGCGCGAGTCAGGGACGCTATCAGACGCGAAGGCAAGCGCCATTTTTAAATTTTATTTACAATGAAATTTTAAGGCATGAAAATCGAAATTTGCCTGCAAACGGGGTAAAATTTTGCATTTAGATATTTTAATAATCGAAATAAAATATTCATTAACGCTATTTGTTATTATACCGGGTTTTAAGAATTTTAATGGAAATACTAACACGTGGGTAAGCCTCACAAAATATGATGTAAGACCACCGCTAGCCACCAGAATGTAGTGAACGTTTTATTATTTTTTCTTCATTATTACTTACGCTTCTTCCTACTTTACTATTCTCTATTCTCTATGCTCTTTCTTTAATTATCACTTTCTCGTATAGTTTCCGGTAGCGACGCCGAGTTCTGACTCTAAAAGACCGTTACAAAACGAAGGGGGGGGAAGGTATTAATACTCTTATTAACACTTATTACGTTTTATTAATTTCGAAAGTGGTTTAGTTAATTAGGGGATATGCGAGTATGAAATATTACTAAATATATTTAGGTCGGAGAGGGCACAAAACTTATTTATTTAGACATTTGCCAATCTACGCGTACGCGTTCTGCCTCAAGACTAAAAACCGTTATAGGTATAGTCCACTCTCCGGGCCTATTTAGGATTACCAACCCTACCCATTTTAAACAATTCAAATCTAACAACCATGCTTTATCGTAATCATCACAATTTTTAGTAAATTTATATTAAACATTATCTTATTTAATTAAACAAATTAATATTCTTAACTAAGCATTACTACACATATATATATATATATATATATATATAAACTCTAAAGAAGTGAAGTCACCGCATGTTTGCTCTTATGATGTATATTTAAAGAGGAGTAGTTATAATACCTCAATTTCTTCTTCATTTATATGCGGAGTACAACTCATTCGATTTCGGGACGTTCGTGGGCCGCGTATTTGAGACCCCTACTTTACGTAATCATTTAAAAATTCATACACTGGACATTTGTACACAGAACTCAGAAGAACAATATTATTACAAATTCATTATTAAATACTTGAAAACTAATCCAAAGGGATTTTTACCATGTGAATGACTCCATGTAATGACTCCATGACTCCATTAATCACTGTAGTATTATTATGGTAACTAAATTAAATGGTTGACGCAATTATATCATGGTTGGTTTATTATTAGCCGTTTAGATTGGTTTAGAAAATTGGAAATCACGACGAATTTGCTGTTTACCTCGTAATAATTTGTTTTTAAACGTTTAGCAAAAATACTTTTTGAGAAAAAAGTTCGCCTATAAAAAATAATTAAAACACCAAAAATTACTAATTGGTAAAAATCCTACTTTTTATTTGGATATTTTATTGTTTTTGATGAGAGTAATAAAATTTAAAAAACAAAACCCATTCATTACTAATTAGCAAATTTTTGTGCTTTTTTAGAAACATTTCTAGGCGAATTTATTTCCCAGTTAATTAGGCCCGAAGGAGTGGGTATTATGCCAAACTATAAAATTTTATATAAGGGTATACGAGGTGAGAAATGTTTAAAAAAATTAAATAAAGCGAAAGTTAAAGAAAGTGTAGGATTCATTAAGAGGTTATCACAGTGTATTAACCCTTTACTACCATTGACGTGTATTTGAAACGTTACCAAATCGTCACTTTCGGCGGTAAAGGGTTAAACCTCGAAGTATAACATATATAACATATAGCTTAACCTATAACGTTAACATGCTATGTATAACGTACAACATATAGCTTAACCTATAACGTATAACATGCTATGTATAACGTACAACATAAAACAACAACCTTAATGGTTAATGTTGTACGTAATCAACTTCAACAGAAGAATAGAGTGAACGCCTCGCTACGAAGAATGCCAGATAATTTGAAAAAAAAATGGCCACGTCGCCACACAGCTTCCCGTTGTATCAGCAAGGTTAAGGGATACGTTGGGTTTGTTCAGTAGTTGTATGGGTGACCGCCGCCTCTCCGTTCACATGATGTAACGAACCGTAGACGGTTTGGGCCCCCCCCCCCCTGTAAAGCTGCGGTGGGTCTCTTTGGTAACATGACCTGTTTCGGTCTTTGTTTGATGGAGTTGTTTGACCTCCTTCGCAACATCTTAAAAGGTCGTATGACTGAGGGGACCTACAGTTTTACGGGGGATCTGATCCATCTATGGGTCGCTACATCATCTGGGCGCAGAATACTCCCATCTAAATACTGAACAGACCCAATGTCGCTTAACTTCGCTGATCGATAGGAAGCAGTGTTACTACACTCTCCACGACGTGGCCCGACCTGTGAAATTACAAAGAGGGTTAAACAACCCTAAACATCAAACAACGAGGAAAAAAATTCCCCAACAAAATAAATAATTTACAAATTACAATATTTTCATCATAGTTTTCATCCGTTTCAATAAAACTAACGTCTTTGATGAATATATATATATATATATTATATACAGCGATGAAAGCCATTTTTCAAAGCAAACAAACTCTCTGTTCGAGCATCACGACACGGACGGCGTCTCTTCATTGACTTTCTCTTCATGGGCGCTTCATCAAAATATCTCTTGATAAACTTTACAAACAGTTTGTTTTGCCTTACATGAAAATAGTCAGTGATAGATATTTTTTTTAAAAGTAGATTATCTCAAAGTTGGACAGGAACACGATTAATCTTTTAATGCCTACGGTGCTTCTCTGACATTAAATAAAATCGTCTGGCATTAACTAGAACAAGGAAGCGAAGTGTTCCCATTATGTATTAAAGAGACACAGATGTATGTAGTCTAAAAATGAACCAATATATTACCAAGAAAGTCGAAAATTGGGAGGTCTTTCCGTAAATTGTGTGTAAATTATTCATCAGAGTGTAATAATTATCACTGGTTCACCAGAGGATGGGACGGGGAAGGACGGGGTAGTCCAAAAGTTACGATCGGAACGGCTGTGTTTTAACCGAGTTTGTAACTTAGCAAACTTAGCGGTTGACCCGAGGGCAAAATAATAAGGGTGTGTAAGAACGGTGTAATCCAGCATACATGCTCGAATCCTTACAGAAATTCTTGATGTGTGAGGTATACATTTTTTAAAAGTTATGTTGTTAAAACATTAAAATAAGTAAATATATTCAGTCCGATCGTTATTTTTGGACCACGCTGTACATTAATATTATCATTCATGCTAAGTAATTTATACTGAAATAAAGGCAAGAGATCTACAATATACCTTGCCACCGTCTGTAGTTCAGTGAGTAACGCAATTTCCCTCTTAGCGAAAACAACCGACGGTGCTGGGGTTAATAATTCAAGAGTTATCGCAATGAGAAGCATTTAGTTTGAATTGATCGCTGTGCTAGTTTCTGTTCATCTGGCCTTCGCGCTGTACCAGTTTTTGTTCATCTGGCCTTCGCGCTGTGCCAATTTCTGTTCATCTGGCCTTCGCGTGGTGCCAGTTTCTGTTCATCTGGCCTTCGCGCTGTGCCAGTTTTTGTTCATCTAGCCTTCGCACTGTGCCAGTTTCTGTTCATCTGGCCTTCGCACTGTGCCAATTTCTGTTCATCTGGCCTTCGCGCTGTGCCAGTTTCTGTCACTCTTCACTAATAATTATTACAATATTCCTTAGTTACATCAAGTATCAAAACGCAGATCTAAATAGCATATATGGTGAAGAATATAATTACACACTATCTCCGTGGTTCCCAAACTGTGGTACGCGTACCACATAGGGGAAACTACTGCTTAGTGGTACTTTATTAAAAATTAAATCTAATTGAACCATCGTACTAACATACGTACCCAATCCACGATTCTTTTTTGAATGGAATAATAAATAAAATATATATATACCATTAAATTATACTCTTTTTAGTTAAAATTCTTTAATTCATTATTTTAATTTAATTATATTTAATTATAAATGTTTGTAAAATAATGGTAATGAATACAAATTTGCCCTTAGAAATTTTGAAGGTAATGGGTATGGCAAGTTCTCTGATTTGGTTGTACGTGGTACGGATGAAAATAAGTTTGGGAACCCCTAACCTATCTTTTTCACGAATAAAAGAAAAAGATTGTTAATTACGCAAATAATATGCATTTTAGCTAAGGCTTAATAAGTAATTGTAAGTACAGTCGCTTAAAAAAACCTTTGGCGAACCGTAATGTTTATTACCGACAGATATTGATAAGAAATACGGCGTTTTGGGACAGGACTTTTAGCACCGACTGTGCAATAGTTTTGTAAGTCTAACGTTAATTAATTGACCTGAAAAAATAATATTTTGCAAAAAATCTGACATATGATATAGCTATAAACCATTTATCTGACTTGGCTAACCTCGAAAGATCAGAGTGGCTTCATGTTGCCCTTATGTAACGTAATACGTGTCCCTTGGAAGCCAAAAGAGGCTCTTCAAGCTATAACACCGCCAGAAAGCAGCGTTTTTAGAGCTTATTAAAAACAAATACAATAATTAAAAGACATCTTGGCCCTTCTCACTGCGTAGTTATTTCGAATACGCAAAAACAACTTCGGTTTATGTCTCATTATCAAATAACAATTAATGCAACATTGACTACTGTACAGTTTTGGAAAAAAGTTCACCTACAGATCTAAACTTTCTAAAAAAATCATACAAAATTACTAATTAGTAATGAATGGATTTTGTTTTAGAAATGTTGTTTCTGTCACCAAAAACAATAAAATATCCAAAGAGAAAGAATTTTATACCAATTAGTAATTTTTTTAGAAATTTGTAGGCGAACTTTTTTCGTAATTGTACAAAGTAACATTATTTTGGCATTTTATTACAGTTTTATAGTAATAACTATAAACTGTACTCGAGTAAGGTACCAATCAACGCCGACGCCTCAGTGGGCGTTGCGACCGCTAAGGCCACACCTACATCCTACCCTTTTTCCTTAGTAATCCTGGTTTAGCAGTTATTTACTTACCTTGACGACATACGCACGTACTCACATACCTATATACCAACCAAACTAAATGCCCAAGCTCCGCCACCTTCCTCGACGTCGATATGACCTATGTAGTTTAAAGCGATGCTTCAGATTGTTAAGTCTCCACCGTGACGGCAAAGGACATACGATGGAGGGGACCTTTTACGTGGAATCCGAACCATCTACGGGTCGCTACATCATCTGAACGTGGAGTACGGTCTTCCATTCGACTAATTAACAGATCCAGCGTCGCTTAACCATGCTAACCTAATGGGAAGAGGTGTTACAATGTCGCTGCACAGTACCCCTACAGTTTTTGTTTTATATTATATATATATCAGTGGCGTGCATTAAGGGTAAGCTAGGTAAGCGCCGCCTACCCTAATAAAAATCTTATTAAAGATATTAAAGACAGTACCTTTTTTCAGAATAGTCTACAATACATACCCACTAGCCAGTTATGAAGTTTATCATTAGCTACTATAATTACTATAATTATACAGAGTGATCCGTTTGGGTATGGATAAAATAAAATTGATGTGAAATGGAAACGGTAACATTGTATAGTTTAATATTTGGCAAACAATGTCCACAAAGATGGTAGATTGTGACAAACCTAATTAGTCTTCAACATGACCCCCCCCCTCTTCCGGACACGACAGAGGTCATAACGAGAGGCTAATTCTTACGACCACCTGCATGTGGTTTAGTGATAGACCTCGTTTCTCCAAATGTGCGTACCACTGCACTATGGAGTCGTATTTAGGAGCTTTTCGAACACTATACACACGACGAAACTCACCCTGTACCGCTGTCACACTCTCAAACTTAGCAAACTAAATGACACACTTCGCACGTTGTTGTGCATTCGCCGCCATCTTCGAAACTGGCATATATCTCATAAGTCTGAGAACAGATGACGCTCGTACGTCTGGCACCGGATAGCATAGCCTATTACAAACTTCCACATTTTATGACTACACGATAAAAACTAATGTAGCGTGACAAGTTTTAAGAATCCGAAAGAAGAACGGTAGAGAGAAAACAAATAACAACAACTCTCTCCTTCACCAAGTTATCCTAAGAGACTTAGAAAAAGAGTCAAACCTAAAAAGAACCCTGACTATTCCGCATTATGATTCAACTAAAATCTCAATAAAAAAGATGAGTAAAACAACCCCCCCCCCCCCCCCCCTCTTACTATCCTCCTTGAAGTACGCCATTGGAGCATTGACACAAACCCTCAACAGATCGTCAAGAGAATGTAAACGAACCACTAAAAAACTATAGAAAAATTGTTTTTGAAAATATACACACACACACACACACACACACACACACACACACACACACACACACACACAACAGGGCATTGTTGCTTTCAGTGGTAATGAACCACGGACGAAAGCCTCGTCAGTACTTTGAACCCCTATTTACTTGATGATGCTGTTGCGAGATGCTCGTACCCTGAAATGGGCGTATGGACCGAATGGTGCTTTATGTAAAAAGATGTTTAACGCTTTATACTTCCACTTAAACGAGTAGTATATACAGTATATTACAAAATGTAAAATTTAAAAAAAATTTAAACACACACACACACACACATACACACACACACACACTCACACATTTTAATATGGCTTTAATATCACACTTCTTCTACAACCATTATTGCCTTTTATGCAAACTATCCTCATGGAAAAATGTTTCAGGAAGAAAAGGCATCTAAATTCTAACGGCTTAAAGCTAAAGGGGCTTTTTTATGCGTAGAAAACGATCCGTAATCATGTGAAGCAAAACAAAGAAAAAAAGTTTGTTTCTAATTGTAAGGAATAAAACTGTCTTTAGTCTAATATTTGTAATTTTAAATTGTCTCTTTTTACATGAGAATGTACAGGAATAAATTTCAGCGAGATTAAATATAAAGAGTTAAAAGTGAATAAATGTCAATATATATGATGCAAACGGACATTTCATGTGCTTAATTGTGAAATTCATCCCATATTTTATATATATTATATATATATATATATATATATATATATATAGTGGTGCTCATAAAACACTTCATTTTAGGCCAACAGTTTTATTGCAGGAACTCCGTATAGGATATTTCTCAAGTGCGTATCGAATGGTAGCATAAAAAGGTCATCCTTACGAAGGTCCTTCCTGCCTATGGAGTGTTCTTAATGAGATGCAGATGTCTGTAAAAGCTCCTAAGTAATCACGAACAAAAGCAAATTTGTCGCAGGTTATTCAAGACGCTACAAATCCTCGTTATCAACAGAAATCTGCAGTGAAGAAGGTCTTCAGTAGATGCATTGCGTATTAAGAGGACGTCTCCAAACTAGGAATTAACCTTATTTCATGTAATTTATAGTATTTTGTTCTATTTGATAGTGTGTATTTATACTGACAATTAATTCATAGTATCAAACCCTTCGTAATTAACACTGATATAATACAATTTGTTGTATGTGCCGTATTTCATTAATCATTGCAATATTAAGTTCGTTAATTAAAGGAAAAAGCTGTGCAGTCTATCTTTTTTTTCCTCGTTGAGTGATAAATCATCTGGTGACCCCAAGTAAATTAACTAGCTAGTTGAGTAATTACCTTGACAACCTAACTAATTATAAATTACCACAGACTATCTTCGAAATGGTAGCTTATACAAATGGACTCTACAAATTTGCCTCAATTAAACTGTGACCACAAAATGGTGACTATAATTTGGCCACTAATATATATATTTCTCGGCAAAACTAGAAAGCGAAATGGTTTTAATAATAATCTGAATATTATTAATTAATGATATATATAATGTTATAATAATGTTATAATGTTTCAGACCAACAAAGACCCTAGGATCCACTCATGGCTGGTCTACCTAACTGTGTTCGTAATTGTGTATTGTGCATGTCCTCCGTGGTAGCGGAGGGGACCTACAATTTTACGCGGGTTCCGAACCACAAGGAACATAGAACATATGAAATTTTTATAGTGGGCACACTAGGGGCCACTTCGGCCCATCGAGGTGGCTCCACTATGTAAAAACTGCCTGTACATTGGCAACAACCAATTTTTACCAAACTAAATAATAATCTGAATAATATTAATTAATGATACTCAGTATAACAGTAATAATAACGGGGGTTGTTTTTTCGTTTATCCTCTGTAAGAGCAAAGGTCATCGTCTAATCTCAGAGAACTCCTCTCATCCATTCATCAGGCACAACTCCTCTATACAATTCTTTTATACAACTCCTTCATACAACTCCTTCATACAACTCCTTTAGACAACTCCTTCATACAACTCCTTTATACTCTTCTATATAAGTATTGACAAAATTTCGAAGTAGGTACCAAAGAAGACAACACGCTTTTAAACAAGAAAAATATTATGAAAGTACGCGTAAATCAAATTGACTGCTACGCAAAGGAGAAGGATGGTGGGGGGGGGGAGGTTTCCCCCACCAAATGAGATGAATTCTGCACAGAAAAAGTGCAAAGGATCTCTTTGAGACAGAGAGATGGCTCTAACAAGATCAAAAATGAGAGACAGCGAGAATGAAATGCGATAATCTTTTTGGAGGTCTAGACTCTAGAGAACCCTAAAAACCTGATTTGGGCGACAATTTGTTCGGGTTGTCCATAAAGTTCAGCATCATAGGCAAAGTTTACTGACTGCAATTTGCTTATTTGCATTAGTGGTTGGTTGATGTGGTTGTTTAACCTTCTTTGCAACATCTTAAAAGGTCATATGACAGTGAGGAGTGAGGACCTACAACAACTCTCCAGACAACAATGTCGCTTCATTTTGCTGATCGACGGGAAGCGGCGTTACGACAGTGGTCCTTCATTTCCATGTTGATCGACTTTATGACTTTATGTTAACGCGTAACATCCGGAACCCACCCACACGGAGTATGAGCGCGAACTCCGAGCTAGAATTACCTGACCCCGGGAAATGAAAGAATGTATAGGTGGCAGACCGGTCCAGCTATAACCCTAGTGTTCGAAGTGGGAACCGAACACGGGGTTTCCGCAGTAAGAGTTCAATTTCCATCCAATCAGCTACAGGAGTTCTTCAGTGAAAAATCAAATTCCTTTCCAACAGGCATTTAGGTCTCCAACCTTCATAGAAATGGTGACAACAAATGGTGAAGAGAAAGGTGCAATCTGCTTCAAATTTTGCGAATATAATAATTATAGTATATTCAAATTACCTTTACTTATATTTATATTTAATAATAATAATAATTATTATAATAATATTACTAATAATGATAATAATAATGATAATAATAATAATAATAATAATAATAATAATAATCTTTATATAAAGTCTGGTGTTATAAAATAACTAGCGGAGCGACACGGCGTTGCCCGGGTGGAAGTTGAACGATATCTATCTATCCATATACTGTATATATATATATATATATATATGCCCGATTAGGTTAGTTGAATGCCCGATTAAGTCAACTGAATGCCCGATTAGATTAATTGAATGCCCGGGTAGGTTAATTGAATGCCCGGTTAGGTTAATTGTACGCCCTTGACGATTGGTTAGGTTAAGTCGTGATATTTTCGTTAGTTTAAACAAAAATATCACGACTTAACCTAACCAATCGTCAAGGATGTACAGTTGACCTAACCTGGCATTCGATTAACCTAACCAGACATTCAATAATTTTACCGTAGGTTTCGATATATACAGTATATATATATATATATATATATTATATATATATATATTATATATATATATATATATTAGGCCGGGTCGAAATTTATATTGAAAAGGTACATATTGTGAAGGGTTTGAATGGAACACAGGAATCCCCTCATAAATTATTTTCGCTGCTTAAAGCCTCCTACCCCTGGCACAATTTTCACTTTTTGACCTATATTGAAGAATATTCCATTTATACGAGACTTACTCTGCATTCAGGTTTTTGATGACATAAATCTTTATTAACGTATAATATTTATTTAATAATGTACAGTATTAGGAAAAATTAATTAAGTACAACAATATATTCAGAAGAAAAAATTAGAGGCATAAATGTGCTAAATGTGCTAAAATTCAATTCACTTTTTCATTGTTCCTTATCACATCAAAAGGGAAGAAATTTTTCAATATCATTACGAAATTTTATTTCATATGTTTCTTATTCATCCATTGTGCCTTCCTTTCAAACTTGGGCAATTTTCGCCTTGATTCTAATGCGTTTAAGATAAACTTTTGACGGTTGTCATATCCTATTCTTTCCTGACATGCCTTTGTTACTAGGTTCACTGCCCTTTCCACACTTTGACTGTGGCATGGAAAAGAAAGCTATCTCCAGTGGCTTACATCGAGCCTGTAGTAGCTCATCGTCGCTAAAATGTTTAGCAGCGGTGGAGTAATGAGTGCTTTTTGCCAATCGATCATCTCGGTGTAGTCAGTAGATTGGAAATTGAGGTTCGAGGCAACTCAAAGTTTCTGGTACCTGAAAATCCTGTTCTTGAAAGGATGATTTTCTGAATAGCTTGCTCCTAATTTCTAGTCTCTTGTCAGTTACCATTGATATGAGTATATTTTCTGGGTGGGCAAAGTAGGCGTTATTCTTTAATACTGATTCTATGAGTGATCTATGTTTTTGTTATCTAATTTCGAAGCAAGCACATTAAATGCAAAAGTTATATGCACCATCAGTTGCATTAGGATGAGATTTTATCAAAAAACCACACTGGAGCATAGAACTGCATATAATCTTGACTATATCTTGAAGGTTTTTTATCGGGATTTGGCGTTGAGATATATAATCGAAGGACCCTGTTGGCTAGAGTTAGCCAGCGAGCATGGTGAAGGGTACCTTGGGATCGAGTGGACAGATCTTGAGAAGTGTCTCCAGTTTGCACTGCCAGACACATATCATCTTTGATCACTGCTTAGCTCCTTCACGACATTTGCTGGAATTTCTCGAATGTTTCCCTTTACGCGAGAATATTTGACTACCTCCAATTTTGTTAAATCTGTTTTCAGTTTATTCCCAATTGAACCTACAAAAGTATTTGGACCTGTATCTTTCCACTTTTAGTTAATGTGTTATCTGTCCTTCCATTAAATCCAAGGCACTCCATATTCAGATTTTCGGATTTAGACCTAAAAGTATTTGTTTCACTCATGCGATTTCTTTCTCTTTCTAATTTCTTTCTGTCAAGCATGTTGGTATGGTTAAGGATCCCCATATCTTTTAAAGCTGCATTGACTATTGCAGCTGCAGTTCTACAACTTACACGATAACGATCTGCTGTTAATGCTAGGTTTTTATCGGAGTGCCTGTTCTGAATATTCTCAGTTGATTCTAAATCGGCCTCATAATCTACATCCTGACTCTCTGAATCTACACCCATGTCTTCTTCGGTATTTTCTATAAATTCCGATGGTAAAACATTGGTGGCTTCAGTCATTTCTTCTTGTGATTTTAGTTGACGGTTTTGTGCTTCTTGGGCTCTTGCTAAAGATCTCTTTTTTGTTGAACTAGCTATGCGATCAATTGGTCCTAACTGGTTTTTTCTTTGTTCTTGACCCACAAAAGACTCCCATTCTGCCATTGGTATTTTATCCTTACACCCGCAAGATTTCCTATCAATTCCCTTATCATAGGATTCACAAGAAGATATATCAAACATTTCATCATACTGAGCTACTTTTAAGGCATAATTTTCATTTCTTCGATGTAACGGCACCTTGTTCAATTTTGAGGCTTCTTTTATTAGTCGACTGACTTTAAGATAGATACCTTTGGTGTTAATCGTAGGAAAAGAAAATTTCAACCAAATGTCTTCAATATCTTTTACAACAACCCTGTAACAATCATTAGCAGTTGCTGATCCTTTTGATTTAGCTTCTTCACGACGCGACGGCGCACAAAAAGGTAGTGAATCATGGCTGCTGGGAATTCCGTAGGATATCCAAAGGCTGCATTTGAGGACTTGCTTCTAGTAGTCATAGTTTATATTCAGAAGTAAAATCAAATTATATGTAATATATAATTTATGATAATTCAAATTATAATTAAAGTAAATGCAAATTATTTCTATTTATCTGAAAAATTATTTCTATTTATCTGAAACATAAAAATATCAAGCATTAAACAAACAACTTATCATGTCACATATAACAACATTAAACATATGCAAATGTGAAGGAAAAAAGGGGGAGGGGCATGTGATAGGGGTAGTAGGGTAGCACATGCTTGATTTTTTAATATTTTGTTAGAGATAAAAACCTCACATAGTGTACTTTTAGGAAATAACATTTTTTCCCATTTAAATATACGTATGCAAATATGAGGGTAAAAAAGGGGGGAATGTGCTAGGGGTAGCAGGGGTAGCACATACTTGATATTTTAATATTTTGTTAAGATGATAAAATGAAACTTCTCACATAGTGTACTTTTTAAGAAATAAAAGAAATTCCCATTTTCAACCCGGCCTAATATATATATATATGACCTCGAAGGCCGACGCCACATATCCTATGTTCTTATATATATATATATATATATACACTAAATGCCAAAAACTTCACTTTTTCTACGTTAAGGTCAAAATATGAAAATAAAAACCCACTCTAATAGACAGAGTTTATTTCCACATTGGGCGTCGAAACTGTTGTGGAAATAAACTCTGTCTATTACAGTGGGTTTTTATTTTCATATATATACACACGATGTGTATATATATGTTAGAGCTCCGCCCACTTATGTCACTATCTTTTATGACGTGTCTATGATGTCACTACCTTTCAACCAACTAATCCGGAATACAGGGGCCTCCAGCGGCCTCAGATGACCTCGGAGACCAACGCGACATAGCCTATGTTCTTTCCCTGCCTCAGTTACCCCTATCTCCCAAGCCTCATCCAAATCTGGCCAGTGGTTTGGCCGGCCATAAGAAACAAAGAAAGTTCGCAGGCAGTTCGACTATCACAAATATTAGTATAGACTATAGATTCACACTTATATAAAAAACTAAATATATGCTCTATTTTGTCATAAAGTGAAGCTATGGAGGAGGTCAGGGGTTCGAATCCTGATGGTACTAGGAATAAAACTACAGGAATTAAGCAATGAGCGGCATTTGTTGGTCTGAGGCATTGTGCCAGTTCCAGTTTCTGGTTCTCCTGACTAGTTATTATATACCCTACAGAGAATCATTTAATCTTGAAACCTAATCAGAATCGGTGCAGGAGAGAGACAACCTTAACTAGATGTTATACGAGGACCCCTGAGGAAGAAGTGGCTTAGCGACAAAAGTAGAAAACGACAGCTAACGCAGTTAAAAGTTGTACCAGTTTGAAGTTGGCCATAACTTTTGAACTTTTAAAGATACGCCCATTTCAGGGTACGAGCAGCTCGCAGCAGCATTGCCAAGCAAATAGAGGTGGGGGAAAGTACTGACGAGGCTTCCATACGTAGTTCATCGACACTGAATGCAACAATGCTCTGTGTTAGTCTAGTCCAAAGAACATCCATATCTGTATTCAGTTGATTGCAATTTTCGTTAGTTTTAATTGCAGAAACTTCGACTTCTTTTGCCAGAGGGAGGCATGTCAGTTATTTCAGGAACATGCCTCTCTCTGGCTTTTTCCGGAAACATGTAGCAATTCCAGTTCCATTTTCTCTTGATTGGTATACTGAGTCATGAGGCTAATTTCTTTCCTGAAATACGTAAAACTGACATTAGAAATGTGTTTGTTTCACTTTAAAAATATGATATAATGTCTATTTTCCCTATGAGTCCGGACTTCTTGGACACCCTGTATATACGATTACTTTCCACTCGCTGTCATTCGCATTCGCGAGAAAGGCGCCTAATGAGAATGTCTAATATTTGCTAACCTAACTTAATTTAACCTAACCTAACATTAGCCAAACCTAACCTAACCTAACCGATCGTATTCTAACCTAACTTAAGTTAACCTAACCTGGACCAAAGTAAGAAAGTCGTGGATGAAAATGAGAATGTCATGAATTGGGAATAAACCAATTTGAAAATATCTCTTTTAAAATTCTCTCTCTCTCTCTCTCTCTCTCTCTCTCTCTCTCTCTCTCTCTCTCTCTCTCTCTCTCTCTCTCTCTCTCTGTGAGTAATAACGAAATGTAACTTTAGAACTTAGTTTTCAGGTAACGTTCTTAGGATTTTTGTTGGCCTGAGCACCTATATGACCCCATAAACAGTTCACTTAATTAAAGTGGCATTTGACAGAGGACAAAAAACGTGAGGAAAGGCGTTATAAACTGTTATATATGGATAAGGTGCGTGAATATCACACCATTACACTGTATTTACGTAGGATGGAAATTTACAACCTCACTTTGTGATCTCTCGCTTTGAAAAATTCAGCAGTTTTATTTCGAGGGTTTTTTTTTAATGCAGGAAGGAGGGGCCAAGGGTGAATATTCATGATGCATACAAATTTATCATATCTCTCTCCCTCTCTTATGAAAGTCCCGAGTGTTTTCTTCTTTTTTAGCTCCAAACTTGCCCACCTTAGGAAGGTGGATGAAGAGGAGGGAGAGCTCTCTTGCTTTTTTTGTACTAACTCTTCTCTGTGTGAGTTGTCTGTGTTTGAAGGAAACCCACGGCGGGTGCTACCTAGATTCGACTGTAAAGCTGTTGGGGCTCCCTCATTTCCTTGTAACTCTCTCTCTCTCTCTCTTAGGTAAGCAGAGTTGTATATACACATGGTATAAAATGATATATATATATATATATATATATATATATATATATATATATATATATATATATATATATATACGTTACAGTCAATGTCTAAAATCAGGCAAATTGTAAATTGACCGAAATTTTAGGCAATGTGTTAAATTGATTATACACACAAAACCTAACCAAACCTAACCTTTCTGGTAATGCTGCATATGCATGCCCACTGGTATTTCCCAATGTTGCCTAAAAATTCATTAGGTTAGGTTAGATTAGGTTTTGCGTGTATCATCAATTTGACACAGTGCCTAAAATTTCAGTCAATTAACAAAGTGCCTAAAATTTCAGTCAATTTACAAAGTGCCTAAAATTCAGTCAATTTACAAAGTGCCTTATTTTAGACATTGACTGTAATATATATATTTGGCAGAACCAGTCTTTAACTCTTTAATATATATATATATATATATATATAATCATGCGGGTTGCTTCTACAGAGCTTCAATTTAATATTTAGGAGAAATCCAATGACAAGGAGAAATGTAAATGCCATGAAAAGTCTTCTTTAATGCGCAACGTTTCGAGCAATACGCTCATCTTCAGGCTGTTTAATAACAATGCGAAATTAAAATCAATATTGAATGAAAAACAAAACAGAAAATTTCTATAACCTATTCATAAAGACAAATTTTAAAAGACTGAGAAAAGAGGGTTAAATTCTAAGTTATACAGATTTACATATAAAAATTAAGAAGCTATTTTTAAATACATATAGTAAATGTGAAATTAATACACTGGAAAAATTAACAATAGTACACTGGAATAATGAAACTAACTAACCTTACACTGCAGTTTCCGAGGCTAACTAATTTGAGCAGAGGCAAACGGGAAAAACAAGAGATGGCGAGGGCGATTGGGGAAGGGGGGATTATAAGGAATTGGGGAAGGAGGAGGGATCATAGCAAATTGAGGGGGACGGCAGATGAGTCAACATTCAGACTAGGGGACAATGTTTTAATGAAAAGCGATTCCAAAATTCTTAGTGTCTTTATGAATAGGTTATAGAAATTTTCTGTTTTGTTTTTCATTCAATATTGATTTTAATTTCACATTGTTATTAAACAGCCTGAAGATGAGCGTATTGCTCGAAACGTTGCGCATTAAAGAAGACTTTTCATGGCATTTACATTTCTCCTTGTCATTGGATTTCTCCTAAATATTATATATATATATATATATATATATATATATATATATATATATATATATATATATATATATATATGGGTGATCCAGATAAATGGGACCCATAAAAAAAAGCCAAATATTCTTAATATTTAATTCCTTTCATAAAAACTATATATCATTCGAAAGAGTAGAGTTAGAAGTTTATTATGAAATATTTATTTTTTAAAAATGACTCCTTTCAAATGTGCTCCATTAGTTGCCAAGCATTCCAGTGTTCTCGCTTGTAAGTTCTGCATCACTTTCGCAAGAGTGTGCGGTGGTATGGCCTGTATCTCATTTGTGATGGCAGCCTTCAATTCTTGCAAGGTCGTTGGGTTATTTCTGTAGACCCTACTCTTTAAATATCCCCCAGAGATAATAATCTAAGGAGAAAAATCCGGAGACCTTGCGGGCCATTCAACGTCTCCAAATCTTGAGATTAACTCGCCTGGAAACGTTTGACGCAAAACTGCCATGCAGTTCCTTGTGGTATGGCAGGTAGCTCCGTCTTGTTGGAACCAGTGGTTTTCTAGACAAAGATCTCTTAATTTAGGAATAAGGAAATCGGTCAACATTTTTTCGTAGCGATCACCATTTACAGTGACCGTGTTTCCGGTGGAATCCTCGAAAAAGTACGGCCTATGATCTGAGATGCAGTAAGACCACACCAAACAGTTACACGCTGACTATGCAACGGGACTTCGGTAATATTCAATGGATTTTCTGTTGCCCAGAAACGACAATTTTATTTGTTTACAGTTCCATTCAAGTGAAAATGGGCTTCGTCTGACATAATCAAAGTTGCTAGAAAATTGGTGGTGTCATTTACCTTCTGTTGGATCCATTGACAGAATTGTCGTCTTCGTGCGAAATCTCCATCGTTTAGTTGTTGCACTGTTTGAATTTTATATGGAAAGAGCATTAAATTTTGCTTGAATATACGGTGTGTTGTTGTTCCATATCCAACTCCTAACAGCTGAGAAGCACGTCTGATGCTTATGTTAGGGTTATCCTGTACAATTTCATGAGTTCTGTTAATGATCTCGTCTATCCTTGCTGTGCGCACTCTTCCAGTTGGTTTTCTTTTTCCAATGCTGCCAGTTAGGGAAAAATTTCTGACACACCGACGGATTACTTTCTTAGAAGGTGATTTTGACATCTGAAAATTTGTCTTGAAAGATCTTTAAGCTGAAACTACACTTCTTCCATGCTCATAATATTGCTCAGTTATGAAACGCAGCTGTTCCACAGTCCATGCAGTCATCTTGAAGGGTTAGTTTTAACTAACCTTTTATTTTGTTTTGTATCTTACCTTGTCTTGTATTGTCAAAACCTATAAAATCCTGTACAAACTTGTAACTATCCTCTTTCGAATGATGTGTATGATTTTATAAAAGGACTTATACTTTAAGAGTTACAGGGGTTTCTTTTGGGTCCCATTTCTCTGGATCACCCTTTATTATTACATTAGTTTATACAATGGCTCTATCTAGTGTATGATTTTTACATGTACAATGTACATGGTATAATTGTAAAGCCAGTTTATCTATTCTCCTGCTTCCTGTAAAATTTCTTTGGCTATTTTCCCAGGGGGGGTTGATCAAGATATTTTCTTCAACCTTTTTCCGTACCCACCTGTATCGGAGAGAGAGAGCCTTATGAAGTTCTATCCAATTTTCTACTACTGCTAGAAAAATTTAAAAATGTACTAGTTTAATAGCATGAACCTCCCCGAATGGGCCCGAAAGGTCTTTGAAGCTTCCTCTTGTCCTTGTAACTCCTTGTGTATATATATCTCTCTCTCTTTCTTTGCAAATATATATATACATATATATATATAAACTGTAGCTGCATGCATGCAAAAGAAACTGGGTGAGAAACACAGCGTATGCAAATGCTTTAGAGATATACATTTGAAGGTGAAAGAAACACGAGGAAATGAATAAAAGCTGTTCCTTGTTCCTATCCCATAATGAAGCCTCATTTAAACAAAGATTTCAGAGGAAACCATTTGTTTACTGGAAAAGGAGGAAAAAATCTTAAAGGAATTCTTTTACTGCTATTCTGAATTTTGCTTTCCATAATATATATATATATATATACACACTGCAAGCACAGTTGCTATTCAGCTACGCTCTTTTCATTATATGGTTTTTATTCGGTTCGTTATTCAGGTTTAAAAAGTCTTGATTTTTACTTATTTATACAAAGAGAAATTTGTGAAATTATTTTTTTTGTTTTTTTCCAGGTTTTTTTTTAATTAACCTTATGCTCAGTATTAAAATTATGCAGTATTAAATTATGCGGGAAGAAAGTGCTGAGATGCCTGGACACACTGCGTTTGAAGAGTATGGTGGTCATAAACAGGGGGAAAGATGGATTCAAGAAGGTTGTTCCAGAGTTGACCGGTTTTGTGTATATATATATATATACACCAAAATTTTGTGAGCATCATCTCTAAATTTAGGTTTCAAGATTTATTCATTTTAACTGTTTCATTGCGGTCATTTAAGTACAGTAACTATATTATTACGTTAACTGCAGTAAAGGGGTTAATTTATGTTAATAGATAATCGCATAAACCATTAGATTCCACTTCTGTCTCTTGCTTATCCTAAAAATTAGGTTTGAATCGCCCATAAACGCTTCAGACATTAAACATTAATTAGTTTTTTACTGGGGTTTTTAGTGGAGCTTTAAATACTTATCGGGTTTTGTAATACTTATACTGTATATTATATACATATATATACATTTTTATGCTTTTATGCCAATTACTTTTACGAAATTATAAAAAGTTTTAATATAATTTTTGGCAGGCCCAAATGTTAATACAGGTTATAACAAAGAAATTTAAAAAAATTAACTTTATTAACACTAAAATGATGAGAAGACATAAAAAAGTGTATGAGAAGCCGAATAAAATTAACATTAACATTCCATTTCGGTTAATTAACTTGAATTGATAGAGAAACGAATAGACAAATGATAATGAAGGATAATGACATTACAGTGCATGAGATAAGGCCATATTAGTAAGCATAGCTTAGTCCAATTTGGAGCATGAGAGACAGCTCTAACAAACTTATGAGAGTAAAGTTTAATTACACTAAGTGGGGTTCTAACTCGGTAGTCGGATTATGAAGGAATGAGAAGAAAATTCAAACTGAAAGGTTGTCAAGACGAATTCATCGTCCGAGCGCTCTTATCACACTTACGAGGGCGCGTCGTGGCCAGTGTTGTAACACCGCTTCCCGTTGATCAGCGAAGTTAAGCGATAGATAGTGGCTCTGAAGAGTAGCTCGATGGGAGATCGTTCTTTCTCTGCGTCCAGACTATGTACCGACCCGTGGTTCGGATCCCAGTAAAGCCACTGGCGGATCCAAAAGGGAAGGGGCCAAGGGGCTTAATTGAAGCAACGTGGACATAAGCATTCAAACATTTGACCTAATTTCGTTAAACCAGGATGTATGGGTCCTCCAAATTAAGCCCCTTTGCTTCATTTAAATCCCTTGACCCTCCCCCCCCTATGGATCCGCCTATACGTAAAGCTGAAGGTCCCCGTAGTTTTATGCGTGTTTATGCACTTAGTGACGAGGGCCAGAAAGTGTTACAATGCTCACGCCAGACTAATACGGCCCATTACTTTTGTATTTATGCACTTATTGAAAGAAAACATGTAAATACCTCATATCCCCCCTAGTCCAGGCAATTTGTAGTTAGACCTGGGCAAAATTGCTTCAGAAGCTTTCTAAACTGTTTCCAGCTCAGGAACCATTGCCGAATAACATATCCAAAATCCGACAAAATTGGACCCTGGGAACACCCCCAAAAATGAAATTCAAAATGGCGGACTGGATGTTTCCTACGAAAAAAAAAAATATATATAATTTACGCTTTTATTTATAGAGATACATTTGATGCTTTTTCTTTCAGTTGTAATGTTTTAAATAATTCAACAATATACAACACAACCAGTTATTACGCAAATATAATGTTATATAGCTTTTTACAGATTTTTATAATCAATAATACAACAATTATTTTTTTCCCAGTTTCAAGTTATGTTCATTACAGAAGAAGTGATACCTGGCAGAGCTGGGCAGTATTTAAATACATTTGTATTTAAATACGTATTTAAATACATTTGTGTATTTAGAACTGTATTTATAAATACATTGTTTTTCATGTATTTAAATATAGTATTTAAATACTTTAATGAGTATTTAAATACAATGTATTTAAATACTCAAAATATAAAAATGTAAATACTTTTACTGGTTTAATACACGTTCTGTACTAGCACAGTACGACGCGTCGACAGTGTAGTACAGCATGGTTCATGTTTCAACGTGTCAGTTCAATCAGTTGTGTGCCACTCTTAGTCGAAAGCGGTTGATTTCTTTATCGTGTGCGTGTCATGGCTTCAACAAGCAAATCCGGTGAATCAAACAGTGATATATCTGCAGATAACAATTTAAAATGTATTTACAAATGTATTTAAATACAATTGATGTATTTTGTATTTGGGTACTTGGGTTGTTATCGCAACCACTGATTTGGCACTCGCCACAAGCGGCTGAACAGGGCATTCCATTACGCTTGCATCCACATCTTGAAGTAGCACATTTCGTCTTGCAGGAGCAGCGGATCATGTTGAGTAGATAATTTGGAGCTGGTGGCTTGTCGCAGGCTGTAGGGTAGTAGGAATTATTCTTTACATACCAACCCCACTGTTCTGCATCGATCTTCTCTTCTGTAGACTTCCAGATTAGTATTTGAAAGTATGTGCGAAAGCTGTGGTACTTTGTGGACGCATCGGTAGGTGGCAAACGTTCGGGTGTAACAAAAGATTTAGCTGTAGCTACCTTTTCAACTAACATTCGATGACGTAGTGCGTTAGTGGATTCAAGTGTTTTGCAGCCATACAACAGAAGCATTGCCTTTCTTCCAGCGGCTTCAATGTCAGAGTGTTGGCAACAATCAGAACAGAATGTATTTGCAACTGAACGGAGTTCAGCCACCTTCATCAGTGTGTCGAATGCTTTGGCTTTACCGATCGAAAAAATTCTGGATGTGCTATCACAGCCCGTGAAAGCATGCACAAACAGGAGATACTTGCAGATGTCATTGCCTAACAATGATTGAATGCTGAGAATATCATACACAGGATTAGGAGATGGTCCCCGTCTTATATCGCTGCGATAGTACAACTTGAAACCACTGTCCTTGGCATGGTACAGAAGGAGAATCAGCAAGTCGGTGTCTTCCCCTATTACTGTTGTAGTTGCATTTTCTGATGAGGAAACTGCTGCACGAACGATGTCCACATCAGCCCCATCTGCGTTGTGAACAGTACACCCGTGCTTCTTCAACATCTCACCTACGAGGGAAATAAATGCTTGCTTGTTGTTTTCATTAGCCAAGAATTGTTCCTTCTGGCCAACAAACTTCATGCTTGGACTGAGATTCACATTTCTGCTTGTCTTGGTGCTGCGTCTTCTGTGGGTCATGTCCTTGATCGTAGGAGAGCTGCTGTAGCCATCAAAAACAATGATTGCTTTTCCATATGTTTTCAGAGTGAAATCGGCATATGAGTTGGCGATGCTGTCATATGTTTCATCTTGACGCCAGGAAACACGATGTAGTAGAGATCCACCATCCAATACGTACTGGTCTGTGCACTGAATTTCTTGAACTTCTTCCATGCGTAAAGTGTCAGTGTATTTGATTATTGCATGAGCTAGCTGAGACTTATCGGGTTTCCTCAAGATACTTCGTGATTCAAACAATGCAGGAGGATATGCACACAGTTCGTAACACATGACATCTTCAAGATTCATGTCTCCGCCAGTGGCAACAGTCATCATTCTCTGAAACAGTAGTGCAGGATCTACTTCTATATCTGAAGCATCAGTGATCACAACGGCAGAAGCAGATCCTAGTGTTTTCACTTTGTCAGATCTTTTGGCAGAATATGTAAAGGCTTGTTTCCCAATCATTTTTACGACAATGTTCGTACCGATTGAATGCAATTGATGAACGTTAACTCCAGGATCAGCAGTTAGCCCTGTTACAATGTTGCAGAGACCCGAGGTAGAATGGAATGGGGATAAGGATTCCAGACGTTCAAGTACTTTCTTCATGTCATTACTGTCCCTGATTTGTCTACTTCCCCTCATTTCCTTGTGCTGTTCACTACTTTCCAACAAAACTCTGGTGTATTCCTGCATTGCTAAGTTATAAGTGGAACACAGAGGCATAGAAAAGAGCCAAGTTGTCCTTTGGATGTCTGTAAATCCACTTCCGCGTGTCAGTCCGCCTCTGCTTTTCAGGGAACGCATTAGTACTTGTTCTATCACCAGGTCTGTGCTGAGTCCGGCCCATAATCTGTCGCTTCTTCTTACCACAAACTTACCTTCCTGGAACATTTTGTTAACGGCTGGATTTTCAGAAGGCAAACTTAACATTTTCTGCAGGTACAGGTATATCGATTTCAGGTAATTGTGATGTCCGGCTGCTGCAATTATGGGGATGGTCTCCAGCATAGCTTGCAAGTGCAAATCCCACGAGCCGGTTCTGTCTGCTGTTATCAAGGTAATAATGCATGGGACTTTTTGATCGCGTGCTATCTTGCTCAAATATAGTAATGTCGAAAATATGCAGTCATGTCAGTTGGCGACATATCTATGATGGGAAGGAACGTGATCGACGCCACACCTGGATGTGAGACACTTGATCCACCGTGAATTGCCTGCATTGTTCCGGACCAACTTGGACCTGATCTTTCTGCTGAAGATATCTGCCAGAGAAGACTAAGTCGACTTATGGTGGCAGTGGGTACTGGAAGTTCGCGGAATGAGATGTCCCTCAACATGCTTCTCGCGTGTCTATATTCCCTAATGTCAACGGTTGCAATCTTCTTAATGTCATTGTCACCAACATTACGCCTGTGAATAGAAGGGTGGATCTTGATCTTCGGAGTTATTGCGGCAATCATACCCATTCCATGAAAGGTATTCTTCCCATCCAAAGTGCAGACATCATGATCGACGTTATCTGCTGCTAGAAGGACTGCAGTGTTTTCATCAACAGTAAAAGAGCCAGACCCACTTGCCAGCGCCGCGTTTCTTTCGAATCTTGTTACTTCTGCATACGACGAACAGTAACCCAGCTGATGGAGAACGTCAATAAGGTACCTTGACCTAAAGTTGTGGTGTAGCTGAACCGACAAACCGATCTGTAGTGGACATAGTAATCCTCTAGGACGGGTTGCTTGCATAATGCTCTGCCCAATTGCACCTATTTTTCTTGAAGCATCCTGTCCCGCAAATGCTTTTGATAATAGCAATTTCCCTTTCTTCGAATCATGATCGTCGGAGGAATATGCGCGAGGAATGTTTTTTCCACTTCGAAAATTTACGCTGCAGGTGTGATGGTAGACACAATCTGCAGCAGGAAGATCACGAAGATAATACTCCAGACGGCCTTTTACATTAAACGACCATTCATCGCAGCGGCTTTCACAGCACCTTTTTATGGTTTCGGAGAACTCTGTAGTTCTTATTTTGACATGCTCTGATTTTGGTTTGTGTTTGGAAAAAAAGTCCACAAAGGTATCACAAAACAAACAGTGAGTAGCACTGGAAAATGCGTATTCATGAAAACGAGCACTTTTCCTTGGTATTGCCTCGGCTGCGGTCTGTCCTTCTTTATTTCAATGGTCTTTTTATCCGTAAACCTTTTCCTACATACAACGTGAACACTTATTCCAGCTGTTGCAACAACATCGCTTCCACGGCTGCGGCTGGATGCATTTATACCATCTGCTCCTTTTTGCGAGATGTGAACCACTTCCTGTCCGCTGTCCAATTTCTCCTTACAAATCACGCACAATTCTTCAGGGGTCTGCATTCTTGAAGGCGGACGCACACCGTGTCAGCCGTACACCGAGTCAGTCTGAAACAGAAAACACAAATTAATAAACTGTGTTGCAGTATTTAAAAGGAGTACATAATAACAGTTTTAAAGAAAATGACAAGCACAAATACGCAGATTTGATAGTGGGTAGTAGAATTAAAGAGTTGTATATAATATAAGTTTATAAAGATGTAGCAATGTCCATTCTCACATACACTCCATACAGTATATTTTATTTACATTACGTGACGTCATAGTTTAATACTAGCCGCCTAATACAATTTTTAGTGTCATATAGGTTAATTTAGAAACGAAAATGTGTTTTAAAACATTTTACTGATCAAGAAAAACGTCATAACTCTCTCTACAAAGCGAAATTAAAATTTATTGTATTTCGTAGGAAACTGCCAGTCCGCCATTTTGAATTTCATTTTTGGGGGTGTTCCCGGGGTCCAATTTTGTCGGATTTTGGATATGTTATTCTGCAATGGTTCCTGAGCTGGAAACAGTTTAGAAAGCTTCTGAAGCAATTTTGCCCAGGTTGAAGCTATTTTTGCTCTAGATTGCCTGGACTACCCCCCCTAATGTCAAATTGATGGCAACCAATCATATACGGAATCTTGAGCATAAAATACATCTGTACAGCTAATTTTTTATTTTTTTTGTATTTCCTTATCATTTCGTGTATCTTTTCAAAAAAACATGTCAATGCATTTTATAAAATTACGAATGTAGAATAAACATGATGGGTTTATAAGTCGACAAAAAAGATGCCGAATTTGTTGGGGTTCCCACCCGAAGGAAACCTAAGCCTGGACATATGACATGACAAATGAAGTACATTTTTCTACTTTCACCTATTCTCAGCATGTATAAGTTACAATTAATATTTAAGTAGGCGACAGAATTTTGCCAGCTTACCACAGTGGTAGAAATGAGTTGAACACGACGTTTAGAACAAGTAAGGGTGAGTTAAAAGTAGCGCCCGATTTCTGTTTTTTCGGCTGTCAGATTCTTTCTGGGAAGTCATGTTGTTAATAATTGTCTTGCAGATTATTAATTTTCTTAGTTTATTTATTTTTGTTTTTGTTTTGCAGGTTATTGCTGAGAGTTTGGAAAGTTACTGAATTTGCACCAAATTGAACCATGAATTACCTTTCAATGAATCAACGCATTGCGGCCGTGAAACATTACTACAAATGTAATGAACAACCAATGATGGCGGCACGCCGTTTGGCACAGGAATTCGATATTAACCCACCCCAGGGAAGAAACATACGATTGATTGCCGAGAAATTTGAAGCAACACGGTCGGTAGCCACTGCAAAGAAGTCCGGTCGTCCGAAAACGGCAACGAATGTAGCTAAGGCTGAAGAAGCCATCAGGAGACTGGAACAAAGTCCGCAAAAGTCAACTCGCCGTTTATCTGCAGAGTTGGAAGTGAGCCAATCAAGTGTTATCCGTATCCTTCACCAGAAAAAATGGAAACCTTACATTCCACGCTTACTGCATGCCCTTCATGATGGAGATGACGACCGCCGTCTTCAATTTTGCGAAGAGTTCTTAGCTAAACTTGACGAAGAGGACACAATGCTAGACAACATAAATATCATCAACTGTTGCTGCAAAATAGAAGTCAACATCTTCCTTCCTTGACTAATCAATTTTAAAATTAGAAAGAGCCGTGTTGAGCAGAAAACTGAGATTTGTTTATAAAAAACGTCTGAACAGGTAGCGAGAACAACGTGAAAAAAGTGTTAGCAGCTGACGAGGAAGCTTCTAAACAGTGGCTGCATCCTCCAGCGCAGGACACGTCAACGCGAAGAGGCGACGTCAAACCAAAACATCAACGCGCTGGTGGCCAAACTTCCTCAAATCTCCGTGCAGCGGGCTGTCTACGGTTGGCCAGACTGGCAGTCGACGGCCTGTTGCGTGGCACGGTCAGAGTGCCGATCGGCTCCCTGTATTTTTTCAATTACAGGGAACAATTGCGTGCTCCCCGAACTACTTTTACTCTCTGGCGACATTAAGACTAATCCAGGCCCCACTACAACTTACACATGTCACCATACACAAAGACATAGACACAATAGCACCATGAGACACATACAGAAGTATAATATTAACATATTACAGTACAACGTAGATGGCCTCACAAACAAAATCATGCAGCTTAGGGAATTCGTACACAAACAAAACATTCACATAGCACTTATACAAGAAACAAAACTAAAACGCACACACAAAACACCCACCATCCCTGACTTCACGGCGATCCGTCAAGATCGTACTGGGGGTAACGGGGGTGGACTCATCACTTACATATGTAAAAGCATTAGCTACACTGATGCTACCCAAAACATTACAAACACAATCCAAGCAGATAACACGATAGAAATACAGGCAGTTAACATTAAAACACGCGCAAAACACAACACCACACTAATCAACATTTCCATCCCACCAGATAGTTCACCTCAGGTGCCAGCCAATTACAATCCACAGTTACACAATCTTGCCTCTCTCACTAATGTCATCTTAGGAGGAGACTTCAACGCCAAAGACACTAGTTGGTACCTGCACAACCAAAACAACACTAGAGGCGCCAACATAGCCACACAACTAAACAGCCTCTTCATTCTTAACAATACAGAAGAACATACACACATACCACATCAAGCAGGATACTCAAACTCCTCCCCAGACATAACGTTCTGTTCCCCCTCACTAGCAACACATACACAATGGAGAACAGAAAAACAACTGTCATCAGACCACCTGCCCATCATCATTACAACACATTCTACACTCTGCCCCAACAGCCTTAGGCACACTTACAGAAATTACAAGAAAGCTGATTGGGAACAGTTCAAAATACAGACTGAGGAACAATTCACCACATTAAACAGCACACCCATCATAAACATCGATACAACACTCAAGACATTTAATCAGATTATCAATAATGCAAACAAATACATACCCAAGGGCAACATTAGGAAATACAACCCAAATTACACTAGAGAAATAGCCCACCTCATAAGGCAACGTAACAACCTCAAACATAACACACAAACACCACACACAGAAGCCATAAAGCAGCAGATACAACAGCTCAACACAGAAATAAACAACAAACTCAAAGAAAAACAAACAGAAACATTCAGGGAATTCATAACAACACTAAACCACTCCACAGATACATACAGGCTATACAAGACTATAAACAGCATTACCCACTCTAACAGCGGCATTCACACCTCACACGCGGCTATCTGTCGCAGCCAAAATAATATCCCAACATACACACAACAAGCTAACATTCTAGTTAATCACTACGCAAAGATAAGTCACTTAAACAGAGACAACAACCAGAAACACGCAGACAGACAAACAGCCAGGCACAAGAAAACCTACAGACTCGACACGACCATTACACCCTTCAATACAGACCAGACCACCAAGATCATCAAAAACATTAAAAATTCGAAGGCTACTGGACCAGACAACATATCTAACATACACCTTAAACACTTGGGCCCACAAGGAATACTAGCTCTCACAAATATCAGCACATATTCATACCAACACTGTATTATTCCTGACATATGGAAACAAGGTAAAATTATTACACTACTCAAACCAAACAAAAATCCAACAGAACCAGCTTCCTATAGACCCATTACTTTACTATACACACCTTCCAAAGTAACAGAAAGACTAATCTTACAAATCACCAACCCACACATACCACTATCGCCTACTCAACATGGATTCAGACCTCACCACTCAACCACGACATTACTCACTAACCTGACGCAGCACATCATGGATGGCATCAACTCTAGAAGACCAGCTCAACGTACACTATTAGCAACAATAGACATTAGTAAAGCATTTGATGCTATCCCACGCTTCCCTCTCATAAACAAAATACTCAACACAAACATGCACAATAACACCGAAAGGTGGCTGAGCAACTATCTCTCAGGAAGATACTCACATGTCACATTTAATGGCAAGTCATCCAAAAACAAGCTTTTTCCGAACGGGGTCCCTCAAGGCTCTGTTCTCTCACCAACACTCTTCAACTTATACATGCATGACATTCCAACACCCATAGATAACAAGCTTACCTTATCATCATATGCAGATGATATTACTCTAACATCCACCCACAACAACATCGACACCGCTACAAATAACCTACAAACATACATAAACAGTATACAAGACTGGCTCACACACAATAGACTCAAAGTAGCGCCCACAAAATCAACCATCACCTTGCTTACAAGCAACACAAAAGAACACCAGGTAATTCCACAACTTACACTAAACAACATCAACATTCCACACACTCACAGAACCAAAATACTAGGTGTCACATACAACACATCATTATCTTTTGCAAACCACATTCAGGACATTAAAAACAAATGTACGTCAAGACTTAACACGCTTAGGGTACTAACAGGCACAAACTTTGGACACCAGCAGGAAACAACATCACTCATCTACAAACAATATATTCGCTCAGTTATGGACTATGCTAGCCCATGCTGGGCACCCATTATCTCAAACACACACATAAACACCTTACAAACAATACAAAACAACGCACTTCGTATCATTACAGGATGCACTCAAACAACACCAATAGAACACCTGCACACAGAAACAAAAATACTAAAAGTTAGGGAACATTTAGACATGAGGGGAACACAATTCATGGCAGCAGCGACAACTAACCCACAACACCCTTGCCACTACATGTACAATCATGCACCAACACCTCGCACCATTAAGGTAACACCAGAGAGACATTATAACCAAATACTCCATTCCATACCACGCCCCACAGACATCACACAGTACAGAAAACACATACACACACACCTAACCCACAAAGCACTGACACGACTCGGTCCGAATGCGGTCCTAGGTGCGAAGCCGCCGCCCATTAACAGGTCAGAGATCAGCCTGAGCAGATCGGATCGAGTTAACTTAGCACGATTCCGATGTGGACATCACCCCAACTTATGGACATATAAACACAGACTAGACAACTCCATAGACGACACCTGCCACCTGTGCCAAGACACACCACAAACAATTGAACACATTATGACGGACTGTACCGCTCTAGCACAACAACGAACACAACACAACATCACGAGTGCGCTGAACCTCTGGTCCACTCCGGAGAGGGCGATCGGTTACCTGCGTGCCGCCGGCTTGCTTGCTCGATCAGGGTGGGCTGATCGGCTAAACAACAACAACAACAACAACATCTGGTGGTCAGATGAGGCATGTTTTAAGCTTAACGGCACAATTAACAGACACAATTGTGTCTACTGGGCTGCGGAGAACCCAAGAGTGACAGTTGAGAAGGAGGTAAATTTACCTGGCGTGACAGTTTGGGCAGCCATATCCCCATTAGGGATAATTGGACTCTTTTCTTTGAGAGATCTGTCACTGCAGAAATTTACCTGGATATGCTGCAAACCTTCTTTTGGCCCAGGGTACAAGATCAGGACTGTTATTTCCAGCAAGATGGAGCTCCACCTCATTATGGACGTCATGTTCGTCAGTGGCTTCATGAAAACTTTCCCGGAAAGTGGATCGGCCGCCGCGGTCCGATCGAGTGGCCGGCACGCTCCCCAGACCTTACACCTCCAGATTTCTTTCTTTGGGGGCTCATGAAAGACCTTGTTTATCGTGAAAAGCCTCGTACCATTCAGAAATTGAAGGCTCAAATCACTGCAAAGTTTGAGGAAATTGATATCGAACTCTGCAGGCGTGTGTGCCACTCTGTGCCTGCTCGGCTGCAATTGTGCATCGATCACGAGGGAGGGCACTTTGAAAATTGCAAGTAAAACAGCTTGGTACAGTTCCGTAATAATTTTCCCCCGAATAAATGGTTAGATAAACATGTCATTCATTATTTCTACCTTCTTGTACACTGTAATACAAATGGCAAACAAACAATCAACTGACAGAAATCGGGCGCTACTTTTGACTCACCCTATATAATGGCAAAGCACTTGTAAAACATCACTGTTCTTAAAACTCCTATTTTTGAACCACCCAAGTATATACAGGGTGAGTCTAAAATCCTGCCTTAAAGGTATTTATAGTATAATAATTATTTATGATTCAGAAATTTTATTATATAATATATATATATATATATAATATATATGGAATGAGTTTCACACCTAAAAACGTGAAATAAATGAATGATGCAAACTCGCAAGGAAAGAAAAAAATTATTCCAAGACCTTTTGTGTATTCAACAGTACACCTCGTCATTCCCGGACGAGGTGTACTGTTGAATACACGAAAGGCCTTGGGATAATTTTTTCTTCTCCTTGTGGGTTTGTTTCACACACACACACACACACATATATATATATATATATATATATATATATTATATATATTATAATATATATATATATATTTTAGACTGCCCCAAAAAATCGATTTTTCCAAATTCAAAAGTTTTGCCCCGCAAAATTGTTACCTATGTTGAGTAAACCCCAAATGCAAAATTTCAGCTAATTTGGAATATTTTAGGGGTGCCGCACGGCACTCGAAATTTCATCGTAATTGGAATAAATCTGCGGTTGGCAGAAAAAGAATAGAATGGAAGAAAATAGTTGCAGCTGTGCCCGAACTATCTGCTTCGAGTATTAGCGATGCTGATGAAGAACCTGGTACATTCTATTCCCTTTAAAAGAAACGGTCCAGGAAGCGCAGGATTAAGGACATCTCATCGCCGGAGCTAGTAATGGTACTGGACCGAACAACCAAGATGACTGACTGCCAAGCCGTCTTCGTGCTGTCAGCTGCTACTACTTCTCTGAGGCATGATTTGGACGAGCTCTCCATCAGTTGAAGCACGTTACTGAGAAAGAAGCACGCAAGAAGATAGCTAGCGAAATCAAGCAGTCTTTTGAGCCAAATACTCCCCTCACAGTCCATTGGGAGGGGAAATTACTTCTAGACCTGACCGGGGATAACAATGTAGAGCGACTACCTGTTCTTGTGTCGGGGGGAAGGACATCGAAACTTCTCGCAGTGCCAAGCTCGCCTCAGATAAAGGAGAACATATTGCAACGGCTGTAGTAGACTGCTTAGACGATTGGGAATTGCGCGACCGTGTACAGGCGATGTGCTTTGACACCACTGCAAGCAATACTGGTCCCGAACTTGGAGCTTGTACACTCATCGAAAACAAGCGTAAAAGACAGCTCCTTGGAATCGCATGCCGCTACCACATCAATAAAAACTGTCATATCATGTCTTCGACAAGTGTCACGGTACAATCTCTAGGTCCGACATCACACTCTTCAATCGAGTTAACAAGAACTGGAAGTCAATAGACAAGGAGCGCTTTGAAATTGTAGAAGCTGAGATCCCAGGGAGGAATGAAATTATCGCTACCTGCAAGTGAAACCTTGCCGTCATCCAACCTCGTGACAATTTAGGGAGCTTCTTGAATTAACAATCGTCTGTCTGGGCGATGTTCCTCCTTGTGGAGTCAGATTTCGCCAACCCGCAGCTCTACACCATGCTAGATGGATGGCGCGAATTATATACACTGTCAAGACCTGTCTCTTTTGTTCACAATTTCGAGTGACCGCACGAGAGCGAACTGTGATCAACATTTTGCAATGTATGCAGTACGCCACTACATACCTGCATGGTTTGTTACCCCTCTCGTTGCATCCGCTCCTGCAAACGACTTCTCACTTCTCCAGCAACTAATGAAATATCAGCGGTGGCTTCTACAGCGCTCGCTCTCCATCTGTGTTATCTCACTGAGGAACTTATTGTCCTCTCATTCTTTGCCGAGGACACGTCACTAGAAGTAAAACGGGATATTGTACAGACGTTAGATGTGGAAAACTCTGAGAACCCACCCAACCAGATAAACCTGTAACTTTTACTACCCATTCTACAGGAAAAACCGCTAGCCAGCTTCGTCACTAGCTCTACCCGCAAGTTCTTGAGAAATTATCACTTCCATCGGCTTTTCTCAAAATAGATCCGAAGAGTGGAAGGGCAGAGCCGACTACCAGACCGCTCGTAATTACATGAAGTCAATGACTGTGGTAAACGACAATGCTGCGAGGGCTGTAGCTTTGATTCAGAACTTCAGTCATCTAACTGAGAATGAAAATCAGGCTCAGTACCTCCTCCAAGTCGTGGAGAGACATCGCCAGCAGTTCTCTGTGCCGAAAATGTCAACTGTGAAACAGGGACTGCGATCTAGGCAATGAAAATCCAAGATTTAAAGATCAAAAACAGTAGAGTATACCTACTGGAAAATCACTATAAAAAATGCGCAGTGTGTACCTACATTGGGTGGTGTGGAAACGCTAAGAACAATAATAATGAAGTTGGACAGAAAAATAGTCAAGTTATGAGCAAACTCATATTTTCTATACAGTACACCGTTATTACAATAACGGTGAAACTTCGACCCTCTTGCGACACCTCTAAATATTTACCGATTGGGCTAAACTTTGGCCAATATCTTTTTCTTAATATGCTTAACGTTGTTATGGGATGTGATATTTTAACATTCGTTAAAAAGCATCATTACAATTTCGTCCGGTCTAATATATATATATATATATATAGCGTAAAAAAAATAGTTAGGAGGAATTAACAAAAGACTAACAGGTATATTGATTAACATAAAAAGATATTTTAACAAGCTGTGATCAGTTTTATAGATATCCAAATTCTTACTAATATTGTCTATTACAAACTATATAAAATATACATTCTTCAATATTCCTTTACTTTTGTGTTTCATTTTAACAAGAATTTTAGAATTCTCCTAATTAATACCATGATTATATATATATATATATATATATATATATATATATATATATATATATATATATATATGGTTAAACAATGCATTAGAATTAATGGGCGTTTTGCAAGTATAATTATGCTGTTTACACGGACGTCTTAAGTTTTTCCCGTTTGATCTACGTTATAAACTGAGTCCCATTGTATACATCCGATAAAATAAACACAACCAGCTGCCTTATACACACTGTTTTATTAGGCGAGATTCAATGGTATTTTTATAATTAAGAATATGTTATATATATATATATATAATATATATATATATATATATATATATATATTATATATATATATATAACTTATATTATATATATAATATATATATATATATATATATATATATATATATATATATATATATGAAATAGGATCCCTCCTAAGGAGACGTAATTTTACATTTAGGATAAAAACGAAGACGTAGAGCAAGAAAGTCATTATATTTGGCTGCAGCCGACGTTTCGGGCAACTCTACCCATTTCAAGGCCTAATAAATAAAAAAAAACTAAAATTAATGCATGACAAAAAAAAAAATATACGAATGTCAAAAACAAACTAATCATAGCACAGAATAAAACCACTTAAAGAATAAAATTAAAAAGCGTAAAACAAGCATAAGCCAAAAACAAAAATTAAAAATTATATACATGACAAATAACACATAATAAAAGTAAAACTTTTAAAACTAAAAACATTCAAACAAATTAGTTACAAACTTCACTAATAAAAAGTTAAATGAAAAAAACGCAAAAGTGCACGAAACATACCATGCTCACTTGACATCCTCAAACAACTGAGGCGAAACCTGCTGACTTTTATTTTTATTTGAAAGGATAGCCCATGATCTGAAGGTTCTTCCAACTGTTGATGCTAATGATTTTGGTAAGGTTAGACAACATATTTCCCAATTGTCCATGAATTGTTTTTAAAATTAAAGCTTTTAAGTTTTCTACAATTTTTCTGCATAGGGAGGACCGTGAAATTTTAAAAAGCTGGGTGTAAATGAATCTATTGTTATTACTAAACCAGATAAGGGTAGCGGTGTTGTGTTATGAATAAAACTGATTATATTAAAAAAAATGCTTGATATTCTTCTGATCATTAAAATTTGTTAAGGTAGATGAACAGGTTTCTAAAATTATTCAGCGATTGGAAGACAAGGTAACCGTGTTTTGCTTAAGCTTAAACATGATTGTGTTATTAACTCCTCCACTTATGATGAATTGTACGTTTCAGGCTCTTATTTGGGCCTTATGTATGGTCTGCCTAAGGTTCATAAAGTCGGGTTCCATTGCGCCCAATTTTAGCGTCTTATCCTTTGGCTAATTACAAACTTGCCAAATTCTTGTCCCACTGTTATCATCATTTACTGTGAACTTGTACAGTGTTAAGGATAGTTTTTTTGTGTCGGAAATTAAGAAGTTTAATATGAATTCTTTGTTTATGACAAGTTTTGATGTATCTTCCCTCTTTACAAATGTCCCTTGGATGAGACCATTACAATTATTTTAAATAAAGCTTTTCCACAGCCGGACTCATTTTTCACGGCTTTGGCAGAGCACAGTTTGAGCAGCTTCTGAATTTGGCTGTCAAGGATAACTTTTTTAGTTTTCAAGGGGTAGTTTACCGTCAGTTGGTGGAGTGGGGATGGAGCCCCTTGTCCCGTTTTTGC
>JAJOZX010005969.1:0-12500 GCA_023014485.1 Bathynomus jamesi
TTCAAACTGCAGAGCCGAAGATGGCGTGAAAACAGCGAAACGACTGATCACAGACAACACAGGACCGAACGGTAAGCTCGATACAGACGCTTTTCAGCGATCCATGCTACAATACCGCAACACGCCTGACAAAGATACCAAGCTGTCTCTCGCTATGTGTGTGTTCGGCAGTCCGATCAAAGATTTCATCCCGATCGTGCCCGGCAGGTAGAAACCACACGATACCTGGCTCGGGACGTTGGAGGTGAGGGAGGATGCCTTGCGGAAACAGGCACATGAGAGCCACTGAATACTGGTCCGAGCACACCAGACGGTTATCCCCACTTGTGGTCGGAGACAGAGTCAGAATCCAGAACCAGATCGGCCCCAACCCCAGGAAATGGGACAAGACTGGCCTGGTAATAGAAGTGCGACAGTTCGATCAATACGTGGTGAAGGTTGACGGTTCAGGCAGAGTGACTCTGCGAAACAGAAAATTTCTGAGGAAATACGTGCCCATTCAACCGCACAGACGCCGCCTCACCATCGGGGACGACTCTCATCTTCACCTCTCTAGCCCTGCGTCCGGATCGGGGCAGTGCGCGACCTCACCCCAAAAACCACGCATGGACGACTCCCGCCTTCACCTCTCCAGCCCTGCGCCCGAATTGGAGCAGTGCGCAACCTCACCCCCGAAACCACGCTCCACGTCCGCAGTCGAGCGATCATCCCCTACCGCCCACCAACCGGCTGGCAACGTAACCTCACCGACCATCCCCACATCACTTCCACTGCACACCCCACCACGAGGCCTGCCCTCCAGACCAGCTGCGCACCCTCAGCAGTGCCCACCAACACCGTCCCTGGCACCCATTGAGCGCTTCCAGCAACGAGATTCTTCGCAACCTGCTGTTCCAGGTGTCCCGCTTCTCCAACCGATGCCCCTGCCGTCAGACGCTCCGGACGCGATAGGAAGAGACCTTCATAGCAGAGCGATTACGACATGACGAACACGCTACATACTCCATGAACAACCCCTCTCGCCATCGACACCCATACCCTGTACCACACTACTACATATATAACAGTCTTTGTTCCCCCCTTTTTTTCATCATACTATATCAAAGACTCGGGGGAGAGAGAGAGAATATTCATTATTATTGATTAGTGTCTTCATGTTGATGCCTTTATTTTTCATGTATGTGTTTATGTTTTGTTTGTTTGTTTCAGAGTTCCATCATTGTTTAGCGTTATGGATATTGGTCAATAAACGTAATAACAAAAAGTGGAATCTTATTTACTGATCTAATGAAACGATACAATTGATTTTACACTCGCTCATTGATGGTCTGTTTTAAGAAACAATTTTTAGCATGTGCCCTTTATATTTTAGGGGGTGCCTTTTTTCTTTGGACCCCCCTTACTGAAATGCCTAGATCCTCCGTTATACCGTACACTATTTACAATCTACAAACTATTTCTTTCATTCAGGAAAGCATCCAGAGTTTTCTTAAAACTAATTAAGGAGCTACTATTTACCACATTATATGACAAGTCATTCCAAAATCAACTAACTTTATGACTAAAAAGTATTTTCGTAGATCCAGTCTACAAGCTTGTTTTCTAATTTTTTTTTATTTATGCCCTTGAGTTTTTCCATCAGTCTCTAATAAGAAAAAGTTACTTACATCTAAACTGTACAAACCTGAAAACACTTTGAACATCTGTATCCCCTCCAAACAACGTCTCTCAAAACTAAACATACCCAGTTCCTTTCATCTTTCCCTGTATTCCAGTCTTCTTGAGTTAGGGATAAGCTTGGTTGCCCTATGTTGCACACCTTCAAGCATATCAATATCATGTCTAAGGTGAGGGGCCAAGTTGAATGCAATATTCTAAGTGAGGCCTAACATAAGAATTATATAATTTACAGATGACTTTCTTACTCTTGTAACTAACATTCTTCTTAATAATATCTGACATTTTATTTGCCTTATTTCTAGCCTTTAAGCTCTGCTTAGAAAATTTTAGGTCCCTACTAACTATAATGCCAAGATCTTTTTCCTGTCTGACATCCTCCAACCAGTTTCCCTGCATCTCATAACTAAAGTTTTCAATATTTCTATCAAATGGATGACTTTGTATTTTGTATTTCATCAGTGAAATCGAGGAGGGTGTAAGTATATTTGACAAATCAAAGCCGACCTATCTTGTGGTAGCCCACTTTTTATTTTCTGCCACCCAGATTCATGACCATTTAAGATTACTCTTGTTCTCTCCAAGCTAACAATTTTGCGTAGATACGACGTTGCTACAAGGTTGCATTTTAGCACTGTGTCGTAGATACAATGTAAATTTGTGTGGTCTCAGTTACGTCTTCACAACGTTGTGCTATTACGTAAACTATGCTATGGATGCAAAACCTTACGTGCAGACAACGTCTATGCTCCGTACAAAAAAAATACGTTAGAAGTTTACTTGCACTTCACGTGTATACAACGTCATTATGCAATGTTGTATCAATATTGTAATATAACGTTTAAGTGTTACGTTGTAACCAGGGCCGGATTTAGGAGTGGGCAAAGTGGGCAGCTGCCCATGGGCCTCCACATCTTGGGGGCCTCCACATATTGACAAGCCATTATCAAAATAGAAAAAAACCGAAACTAGAAAACCCGATAGATGATCAACAAAAAAACACGCGCATCCAATACCACTGTAGTACATAAACTTTTACCAATTACTATTTGTTGTGTACTGATTATTATTTTGTTTTTATTACTCTTTTAGGCCTACTCTCACTATAATGGAATACCCGAGTAACCCGAGGCTTTCATTTTTGCAGAAATGAGTGGAATGGACAGACACAAGAGTGCACGATGTTTTGAAAGTGTATATATGTTAATTATATTATGAATCTTATGGATGACTTCAATTATGTCTTCCCGTAAGGTAGGGGGGCCTCCACATGGAGGCTGCCCAGGGCCTCCACACGTCTAAATCCGGCTCTGGTTGTAACTACGTCAGTATAACGTCAGTTGCTGACATGACCACGATTCAACCAGAATGCAACGGTGTATTTACGTAGTGTGTTTGCTGGACTGTTTTCTTACCATTTTTTTTCTCCAATTAATAACTGACTCTGATGTACCATGAACTTTTAATTTACTCGTATATAGAAGTCTCCTATGTGGAACCTTGTCAAATGCCTTACAAATATACAAATAAATAACATCTACACCATTTCCATTATTTACCTGTTCAGTTACAAACTCTAAAAAGTCTAAGTGATTAGATAAATAAGATATCTCTGATCTAAATCTATATTGGGAACTTGAAATAAGATTAAAAAATTTCAAATGATCTTGAATATTATATATATATATATATATATATATATATATATATATATTCAAGATCATTTGAAGGTATATGTAGCTCCGTTGGATACAAAAGGACCAATATTCTGGAAGATTATTCCGTTATTCATCCTGGTGGAGACATCACCGAATGTCCACCAATCCAATGTCACCGAGAGCAACACCTGCGAAAGAGATTTTAACGAAAATAATTTGTTCCGTAATTTCTCTTTTATTTAAAATTAACTCAAGTAATATTCCTATTTATACAGAAACAAACTTTATTTTGGAGCCCCTTGCTTCGTCCACCATCTACGTTTTCAACTGTGTTCGCTGCAAAACGAACTATATTGGCAGCACCATTCGCCAATGTTAAACCAGAGTGGACGAGCATCGCGGTATTTCTACCAGAACATCGCAACCCTTAAGCAAACCCTCTAAATCAGCAATAAGAGATCACTGCTACCTTCACAACCATCCACTACTTCCTCCAATTTCAAAATTATCAACACAACCAACCATCCAACCGATTTTCCGTATTCTGGAGTCCCTACATATCCTCAGTATTAAACCAACTCTCAACGACTATAGTTCTGCCTTTAACTTAAACATAGCCAAATAAACTGTCATATCCTACCACTGAGAAGAAATTCACCATCGCTCCCTCTGGCTCCAACTCTTCTAATATGGACCCCTTCCAACAACCAATCATTCCCGATCCCCTGCTCATTTAGTCCCCTTACCCCGACAATAACAACCTGGTAAAACTCCTCTCAATTTTGTTCGCTTTTTACTTTATATTTGACGACTGATCACTCTTCTATATTATTTTATTTTTAATTTTAATTACATAAATATAAACACCATTAATATCACACGTTTATTTAAATATATTGTATAAGTTTCCGTTCATTATATTTATTCATTTTTTTATCCGCTTTTGTAATTTTAGCCCTGATGATGAAAAATAAAAATTTCCGAAACGTTTGTAAATAAACATGTACCATCTCTTCGTCCTCTTACTCCTCGCTAAGCTACGTTTCCCTAAGAACAAACCCTTCAATCAAGTTATATATATATATATATATATATATATATATGTATCGTATCGTATCGTATCGCGATACATTTTCGCCAATGTATCGAGAATCGTATTGCGTTACTTTTTTTTTGGCCCCGAATACACTACCCTGTGTGTGTGTGTGTGTGTGTGTGTGTGTATACACACACACCTGGTTAACCTCGTTGCTGTTACGTGTGATGGTCTCTCTTCACACGAAGGTCAAGCTGGTGGCCCCGCCTCTAGGTCTGGCTTGGTGGAGGAGCGAGTTGCTTTCCTGCGCTCTCCAGCGTACATAGCCAGGTACATCCGGCTCATCTGGTACAGTCCTGAGCCAGGCATCTAGTCTTCTCTTGAAAACTTCAACTTTGACCCCTGTAACGTTTCTGAGGTCCTTTGGAGTACAGATTTAGTTTACGTAGTCTTTCCCAGTAGTTGAGCTCTTTGCAACCATCAATCTTTGCTGTGAAATGTCTGAGTTTCTTCTAGTTTATTAGTTTCTTCCTTTTTATATGGGGACGTCAAGACTGAGCAGTATTCAAGTTTTGGTATAATCAGTGTTTTTAGCAGGGGAATCATTATTATCCTGTCCCTTCTTTTGAACGCTCTTAGTACCTGTCCCGCGACTCTTTTTGCTTTATTTATAACTACCTGAGTTTGTGTTTCGAGTTTCGCATCATCAGTCATCATTAGATCGATCGCTTTCGTGCTTCTCTGAATTTCCTGTCTATCTGGAGCATAATATACAGTCTGTTTAAGTTCCTCATTTCTACCATATCTCAAGAGCTGAAATTTCTCGGTGTTAAATGCCATGTTATTGTCTTCTGACCATTTGTATATTTTGGTCGTGTCCCTCTGCAAGGCCTCCACTTCATTTACAGCGCTGATTTTTCTGCTGATCTTTGTATCGTCTGCAAAGGATGTAGATCCATTTTCCCACTTTGCCTGTTATTCCCATATATTTCCCATATATAGCTCATGATCACATCTGTCGAAAGCTTTAGCAAAATCCGTGTATATGACATCGTAGTTGTCATTGCCTTCCAGTGCATCTACGATATTATTGTAGTGCTCTATTAGTTGTGATAGGCATGATCTACCTGATCGGAATCTGTGCTGATTTTCGTTGAATCTTTCCAATGTCTCCAAGAAATCGTAAATTTTCTCTCTAACTATTCTTTCAAATACTTTGGTGAGGTGGGACGCCAATGACACTGGTCTATAGTTCTTTGCTTGAGATCTGTCCCCTCCTTTATATATAGGGACAATGTTCGTTCTTTTGAAGATGCTCGGTATTTCCCCAGTGTCTAGGGATCTTCTCCATATCCACTATAAAGGTATAGCTATTTCATTTTTACAGTTTTTAATTAATATGCATTCCAATTGTCCGGCCCTGCAGCTGAATGTGGTTTCATTTGTCCTATAGCTCTCGCTACATCTTCTGAGGTAAAATCAAAGTCTGTTATACACTCTCCTTGCAATTTCTCTTCAAAGAATGCATCTCTGTCAGGTATCGCTTTGTCACTTTTTAGAGTACTGAAAAATGATTCATACTGGGTTGTAAATGTTTCAAAAATTTTTTTTAGATCGTCAGTTAGTTCATTATTTCTCTTCCTTAAGGGCCCAATAGCGGCGCGCGTTTTTGTTTTCCTTTTCGCATAGCTATAGAAATATTTTGGATTTTCCTTTATTGCTTCTACCGCCTTTTCCTCTTCCTTCTCTGTATGGTCCTTTATCAGGGTTTGTATTTCCTTATCGATACCCTCTAGTTTTTCTTGTATTACTTTCCTGGCATTATCTCTGCAGTTGGCTAACTTCGCCTCCACTTTCTTTCTTTTGCAGAATATTCTTCTCTTTTGCCTCTTTAGCCAGTTCCTCTTTCCTTTTGGCTGTGGTTTCGGAACATTTTTCTAAAATTCTCAGCGTCTTTTCTTCCAAGGTTGTTAGCATTTCTTTAGTTGTTTTATTCTCTAAAACTGTTCTCCACTCCATTTGGGCCATCTGCGATCTGATTGCTTTCCAATTTATAGTCTTGGAGTTTAAGTTAAAGGCCCCAAATTTGCTTCGTTCCTCAATATGTATATTGTCTTTTAATGTTGTCATACTTGTTAATATCTCGATTAAGTTGTGGTCTGAGATAATGGCTGGGGTTATTTTTATATCAGCAATCAAGTTCGTGTTATTCGTGAATACCAGATCTAGGCAGTTATTTTTTCTGGTATTTTCTGTTATCTCATCTGTCAGCATAAACTCATTTGTGAGAGCCATTAACATTTTTGCTTGCTCCTGGTCTTCTCTTGTGCCCCCCTTGTCCTGGTGTATATATATATATATATATATATATATATATATATATATATATATATATTCCTATCCACCTTTTTCTATTTTATAAATGGGAAGTTAAAGTCTCCGCAGATCATTATATTGGGGGATGGAGAGGGTTTATGGCCTTTATTAGGTTTCTGATATTATCAATGGCCTCCGAGAATTTTTCGGTTGGAATGTTTGGAGGTCTATAGATGACTATCAGTATCACGTTTAGTTTTTATATTTTCAATGCTAGGAGGTCCACAAAGCTGTTTGATTTACCTTCTTGTACGTATATAGCACAGCCACCTTTACGTCTCGCTGTTCTATCCGCTTTTAGTAAGTTGAAACCCTCTATATTTATCTCTTTCTTATCAATACAATGTTCTCAGGTTTCACACAATTTCCTTGTCAATCCTTAAGATGAGTTTCTGTGAAGCATGCGATGTCCGCCCTTGTTTCGTCCATAAATCCTTTCAGGTACGAAACTTTGTTTAGTGATTGGTTTGGTCTTATTCCTTAAATATTAGCCAGGACACTATTTATGTTCTTTGTTTTTCGTTGCCCCTTGTGCATTTTAAGTTCGTTTTCCTTCAGTATCGCTTGTTTCGTTGCCCTTTGATCCTCCGAGAGAGATCCGTTTCCGCCTACCTGTTCTGGTAGCTTCTTGCCCGGAAGCGGTTTGGCTCGGGGGTTTCCAGCTGTGTCAACTGCATGCGTTGGATGACATTTAGCAGCCGTATCGTGTCTGCGATGTTGAAATTTTTTTTTTGTTCACTTATTATGTTCCTGTTGTTATTTCTATTGTTAATGTTATTCCTATTGTCCTTTAAACTTTGTCCTTTGGGTTCGTCGGGAGATGTTGATAGTAGCATTTTTTTCCGTATTTGCAGGTTCCATATTTTGCGTAAGCCCTGCAGATGTCCGGGTGGTAGAATTTGCATGTCTCCAAATTTACAATGATCATTATTATAGAAGAAATTGCATATTGGAGGATGTTCATATATACATTGTCCTCTTTTATATCTGCAATTATCTTTTATATAGTATCTGCATATAGTTCCTTCCCCATATTTACTCTGGTCTTTGTTTTTTGCTCCTTTTTGGGGGACAATTTCACTCCGTTTTCTTGATTGCACTCTTGTCTTTTCCTATTTGTGTTATTTATGCTAATGTCCTTCATTGCATTTATACTGTATATCTGTTGTCTTTATACTCTCTTTTGCCTGTATGGTTTCGGCCTCGTTGTGTGACGGTATTTGATTTATTTCTACTTCGCCTTTCTTCGTTTCTTGTTTTCCTCTGTTCTTTATTCACACTTTCCTCTTTTATATCCTTCTCGTAGTCTCTTTCTGCTTTAAATATCGTAAAAGAGTTTATTTTGGTCATGCAGTTTTCGCAGAAAATTATTATCCCATTAAGTTGCTTCGCGTTCATTATGAGGGAGATTTTTTTCATCTTCCAATTCTTGGCATCTGAAATGAAAAAGCAGCTGGCAGAGATCGCACCTCATCTCCTTTGCCTCATTTGTTGCATCGTTGCAGCACCACAGAGTTGCAGGAATTTATTTACTATTTCCATGTTAGTGATGGAGGGTAGCCGATGGTGCACAAATTGACTCAAAAAGGATATTATGGGAAGTATTGGGTGGGGGTTGACTCAAGCTGAGTGAGGGAAGTATTCTCCGTTACTCCGAGGGATGGGGATGAGGGATGTGGCACGCTGTATACTTCTCACTGATTGGTGCTCGTGACTGTGGCCGCGGGGGATAATGGGGGGGGGGGGTATTTGTAGGAATTCCGATGGGCAGCTAATTTCCTTTATAAAGAAACACTCGGAAAAATGCTGTATAGATTAATTCGCTTCGTTTTTATTTACTTTTTTTTATATATGCCGCGATTTTTACTTTTTAATTAAAGAGAAATACCACTGTGCACTATGAATTAACTCACAATATCGGCACCGTTTAAAACTTATTAACTGCAGGACTTTTACTGCAATACCGCTTTTATTCAGACTTCGATCGAAACACGTTTAACCATCACACCGGCAAACAAACATATATATATATATAATTATATATATATATATATATATATATATATATATATATAATTTTTATGCCTTCTTGTATATATCTTTAGGATTTCGGGATATGAAATTGATACAGGAGAGAATTACGCTGTCTCCTCCAAAATAAAGTTTGTTTTCGTATAAACAGGAATATTACTTGAGTTAATTTTAAATAAAAGAGAAATTACGGGACAATTTATTTTCGTTAAAAACTCCTTCGCAAGTGTTGCCCTCGGTGACATTGGCTTGGTGGACATTCGGTGATGTCGTCTCCACCAGGATGAATAATGGAATAATTTTCCATAATAGTGGTCCTTTTGTATCCAACGGAGCTACATATACCTTCGTTGTACGACTACACCTCAGACCTTATTTCAACCAACTAATCCAACTAGACGGACAAATGGAACAACTCATCACACGGTGTAACGCTGAAAAAGTTGGAATAAGTAGAATACTGGGCAAAAGTGCAAACAATGCTCTTATTCTCTTAAAGACATTGAATAATATTAGATATCAAATCAAGGAGACAGAGAGTGAATTGAAAGCATTTATAACAATTCTTCCTAATGAGAAAGTAACTATAAAATCTCAGAAAAAGGCGAGGTCTTATTGATACTATCTGACAGATTTTTAATTACGCTTTTGGGAGAGCGCAACAAAGTTCATTAGATGAAGTTATTACAAATATACGCAGTATAGAATCTAACGAAAATAAATTGGCCAGCACACTAAATCAACATACACAGTATCTCTGCTAAATACAAGTATTTATTATATTAGTGGACTTAAAAAGTACGTTAAGATTTTGGCAGAGAATGTTTATTCTTTTAAAGATACGGTAAACATGTATTGTATCTTTCTCAGCGGAAACTTGTATCAGAGGGTCAAAGTTATATAAATTTATTAACCATCCCGTCACACAGTCTGAGCTCTTTCACCGAAGGCTTAAATTTGAGATTAAATCGTTTAAAAACGGTACTCGTGAATGCCCACGATGGCCAGTTAGATACTTTTTTTGTTTGAGCCAGATTATTGTCTAAAAATTCTGAAAGGAAGTGAAGAAAGAGCAGGAAGATCTTTTCCATATACAGGGTGTCCCAGAATTAACTATCTATTTCAATGAAATCGGACAAATTTTTTAAAAACACACTTTTATTTATGTTTATCATGTTTAATATGTGTTAAAAATGTATAAATTTCTAAATTTTTTTCATAATTTTATTTTTCATAATTTTTTCATTATCTGGTCCAATGAAAGACCGTCTGAAGTCATAGAATGGCAAAGAGACTCCAAAAGTTAACGTGTGGCTTGGAATGACCAAATCCAAAATTTATGGCCCATTCTTCTTTGCGGAAGCAACTGTAACAGGTACCGTCTACCTTGATATGCTTCAGCAGTTTCTCGAACCACAGCTTCTTGATGATGGCATTCTTGATAATGTTGTGTTTCAACAAGATGGAGCACCATGTCATTATGCTCTAATTGTTCGAGAATACCTCAACAGACGCCTTCCGAATCGGTGGATTGGACGTGGAGGACCTCGACCTTGGCCTCCGCGTTCTCCGGATTTGACACCCCTGGATTTCTTTGCATGGGGTTTCATAAAAACAAAGGTTTATCGCCAAAAGATCAATAGTTTAGCTGAACTTAAAGAACGCATCCAGTTGGCAGTGCGGGAGATAACACCTGAAATGCTTCAAAATGTGTTTCGCAGCGCTGAGGATAGATTTGAAATTTGCAGAGATACAGACGGTGCACATGTTGAAACTTCTCAATAAAGTTTTGACTTATGATTTATAAATCTATTTGTTTTTGTATCATAATTTAGTAATAAACACAAAATTATGTCAGTTTTTATTAAATTTGTCCGATTTCATTGAAATAGATAGTTAATTCTGGGACACCCTGTATAAGGCCCTTCTTGGAAGAAGTAGCTAAGCGACAAAAGTAAAAAACGCCAGAAAAACGCAGTTAAAGTTGTACCAATTTGAAAGTGACATAACTTTTGCCATTTTTGAAGATATTTCGATTTTTTGGAAAGAACGAATTTTGAAATTATAAAACCTCCGAAAAGAATGGTTATGAAATTGTGCCATGTCCTAAATTAATATTAAATTAGCGCTGAAATATTTTTTATTCTAAGTCCATTTTAAGAATATCTATTTTAAAAATTACTTTAATTAATATCATTTTGGCTCTCTTCTTCTCCTATTGGGGTGGGGGGGAGCGCTTTTGCGGGCATTCACCCTTGGTCCCTCCTTCCTGCATCGAAAAAAAATTAACCTGTTTAATTAACATTTGTTTAGTTGTTCTCGATATTAAGGATATTTGATTTATAAAATACTCTTAAGTAAATCATGACGAAAAGCATTTATGGTATAAACTACTGATTTTCAGAAGTTCTTGCAAGAAGCCTGGCGATAAGATCCGATTTCTAAAATGAACTCTTTAGACTGCATGTCCAATGATATTTTATTTCATATACTTAGTTACCTTACGGACCTACCTATTAGAACGCTTCTGTAGGAAGTGGAAATACATAGTAAGGAAATCGCAATATAATCGCAGGCCCGTAGACAGGGGGGGGGGGGGTCGAACGACCACCCTTCTTGACAGGAAAGGTCCAATTTTTTAACCATAATTATAACTTATGATGTGATATTATAATATATAATATCATTTAGTAAATAAACACTTGCCTTTTTTTTAAATTACTCTAAACTACTCTAAACTCCCTCCGCAGTGACCAGGTCGTCGCACCAAAAGGTCTGCCTTTCTACAATTTCGACGCCCCTCCCATTGGGAAGAGTAGTATAGCCGCAAAAGGGGAGAGTGCAGGAATGTTGCAGGTTATTATGTAATGTTGCAAAGGGGATGGGGGTTGTTGCAAAGGGGGGATGGGGGTTGTGGCAAAGGGGGGTTGTTGCAAAGGGGGATGTTGCAAAGGGGGATGTTGCAAAGGGGGGTGGGGGAAAGGGGGGTGGGGGGAAAACTTGGAGGCGGCGTTATCCCCCAAGAGAAAGAAGGAGGAGGAGAGAAAGGAGAGGTGTTCACCTGGCAGGAGCCAAGTGCACACTGAGACTTCCAGCCGGGCTGGCGTTGTTTTATAGGCTCCTAATCAGCCAGTTGGCTGAGTTGCCAGATAGCGCCATGTATTCCATTGTATACATTATTATCCTAATCAGCCAGTTGGCTGAGCCAGAGACGCCTGAAGAAGAGAGAGATGCCTGTAGGAGGGAGAGACGCCTGAAGAAGAGAGAGATGCCTGTAGGAGGGAGAGACGCCTGAAGAAGAGAGAGATGCCTGTAGGAGGGAGAGACGCCTGAAGGAGAGAGGATAGGTGCACATGCAGGAGTACACATGCTGGAGGTACACATGCAGTAGGTACACATGCTGGAGGTACACATGCAGTAGGTACACATGCTGGATGTACACATGCAGGAGTACACATGCTGGAGGCAAACATGCAGGAGAGAGAGAGAGAGGCGCCTGAAGGAGAGAGAGAGCTGAAGGAGGGAGAGAGACACCTGAAGGACAGAGTGGAGTTCTCCCCCAATTTATTTTCGTTTCCCTAACCTAAGAGGCCACTATGGGGTTTACCAAAGGGCATGAAATAGAAGGAGCAGAGCTCCTTACTCGGCCGGAGCCGAGGGGGGAATGGTTCTTCATCAACTTCGCGATCTTTTATAATCCTCTATTCTGGCTGAGTTGCCAG
>JAJOZX010005969.1:15000-107500 GCA_023014485.1 Bathynomus jamesi
GTTGATATCTCCGGTGACTCCGCACTCAGGACGGGGGCATCCATGCCACCAGCAACCGTTAAAGGAGTACACAGTCTTCACACCAGTGACACGGTTTTCACTTAACCCATCAACCCAAAAAACACGTCCATTAATCTTAATGGGTACTTCACCCGTGTTGCGGGCGTGCTTTATGTATACACCTGTCTGTTGCTGTAGGTGTATGAGCCAGTAAATAGCCTTGTGCCCGTAACTGCGGGGATTGTTTCGGTGAATAATGGCTAAGGTGTCTTTCGGCATGAAGTTATTCTTGAACACCGTAAAACATAATGATGCGATGATGGTTGCGACTTGCAGTGGATCGCATTTGAAACGGGATATGTACATCCTTCTAAAGGCCTGGAAACATACTCTAAGCACGCGCACATCATTCACGCAATAACGCTCACATTCATCAGCTATATTATAAGGGTTACTTTCATTAAAACTGTCGTAGTATCGATCAAAGTCTTCACGTTCATCCATGCAGTCAAAATAATGTTTGGGGGGTGGTGGGCCTACGTAGTTTAAAGTCTCGCTGGTGAGGAAAGTGTATGGGAAGTATCCTTTGGAAACTTCAGCTGCTACTCCCATCACCTTGGGTAGCTTTGCTAATTTACAAGGTGTGAATAATAAAGTATCTTTAAATTGTACATTGCCTCAGGGAATCACAGATAGTAGCATGACTCACGGTCTTACAGTGGGCGGAGCTTAGAATTTTCGCCTGTGCACACACAAAGGAGAAAGTGAAACGCTAATTGAAACATGAGTTATTTAATAAACGAGATATTCAGTTAACACAAGAAATAACAGAAAACACAAGAAAAAACAAATGCTTAGATTTGGTGATCACAAACAACTGAAACCTAAAGAAACCTGTACTCGATATGAATGGCTTTCATATCGTTCAGTACTATTTTTGTTCCCACTTTACAACCTGATGGTAAGTCATCTTTAAATACGTCTAGAATACAATAAAAAGCACGCACAAAGAGTTCATCGTTAGCTACATTATTAAACACAAGTTTATAAGAACGCTTTTCCAATCGAGGGTTTATTTCTACCGACCCGAGCTTTTCAATCGTGAACACGTCTTCACACAACATAGCGGCAATTGAAATAATCTAAATCGTTACGACAACTGCGCATTATATAAAGAAATAGTTCTTCACGATAATTTTCACGAACTAGGCATATTTTATAATGTTTTACTAAACATCTTCACACACCGGCGCACTATTTGAGAGGAACATATGCTCATATTTTTCCTTTCTGCCCGTCAAACGATACTCATCTCTAAAGTCTGTTAAAAACTCACGCAGGACACTAGCCACAACCTCACTACGAACCTCGTCATGATATACATTAATATAGTGATAAAAATACTTAAGATTGTCCATGATCACGAGATTCACATTTTCAGTCGTAGGGTATGAGTAATCGACATGGTGTAGCATGACGTAATGCCGCTTGTCACACCACCCATCCGCAAGACTCATTATCCATACCTGCTGCTTCTCTTCTGCACGCGTTGTTTCTTTTACTTTAGACTTTATAAAGTTTAGATCTGCAGCATACTTCAGCACATCGTCAGTGCAACGAAAGCCTTCAATGGTCTCACCAGAACTTCCGTAGAGTATTTGTACATCTTGGAACTTCACACAATCCAATGTGGTTTTAAAAGAGGCATAGGAGAGGGGGAATAGGAAGTTTTTCGGTATCCACCACATCCTGGCACTTTGCTGAATACCATTTCATAAACGTTGTACAAACAATATTAAAGGTAGCCATTTGAATACACGTCTGATTTTTCTTCTGAATACACGTCTGATCTCTCGGTCTTACTGCAATCGACTGATCACGCAGGGAGTCACAGATAGCAACATGACTCACGGTCTTACAGTGGGCGGAGCTTAGAATTTTCGCCTGTGCACACACACACACACACACACAAGGAGAAAGTGAAACGCTAATTGAAACATGAGTTATTTAATAAACGTGATATTCAGTTAACACAAGAAATAACAGAAAACACAAGAAAAAACAAATGCTTAGATTTGGTGATCACAAACAACAGAAACCTAATACTTTAAAGAAAGCATTCTATTAAATACTTTTAGCCTATGTTCACGAATTAATACCTGTTTTTAAATAGACTCGACAAGAAGACCGGCTGGACTGATTTTATAGAAATTCAAGGATTCCAAGTTGATCACGAGAGAAGCTATGTAGTCATCTTCCATGCTGCAAAATATCGTCGTTAGCCTGCCTGCTCAGAGCACCGACAAGAGGTAAAATCGAATCCACATCAACACAAAATTTTAGTCGCTAAAATAACAGCCTGAGTATTGTTCATGTTCTAAATTATCTTTGATTCGTTTTGATAAAATTGAGTAAACTGCAGCCTTTGTTTCCTGATCAGAAACTCTCCGTCTTTTTCTGGTATGGTGCAAGGCTTCGTTGCAACCATATTCACTGCACGAGTCTACTTCACAGTCGTTGCCTTCTAATCTAGATTTACACTCTTCACTAATGCAGTCGATGGGTGAATAATCATCTTGGTTGATATTATTGACACCACATTCGAGAGGGCTCACTGGGGTAACGGACACTTCAGGTAATGGCGCGGACGCTTGAGGTGGGTCGGGGACAATCTCCTCAGGTTGCCCTTGTGGCGGGGCAAATATTGTGTGGGGGTAATTATGTGTTGCTTCTAAGTAAGCAAAACGGGCCTTATGTAACACAGTGGCAATTAATAATGATTTATGCAAAGATGCACCAGCTCTTCTGGAATGTCTGGATGCAATTTTACCGAGCGATATATTTATCAACTTGTATGCTTCAAACCCGTTTGGAACGTCAGATATCATGTTCACCACCTAGGAAATGGTCAAGGCACAGAGAGCTAACTAACACGACTCTATCCTCTATTACCAATCTTGTAATGAGTTAAAGTGAAAGTTTCGCCTGCCTTTATACAATGTCGTTCTGACGTCGTTATCAAGCTCCACACAGGGAATTTCCAGGAAGTAACATGAATCACGTTGCTGTTCTTTCACCTGTACACACACACACACACACACACACACACACACACACACACACACACACAGGAGAAAGTGATACGTTGGTTGAAACATGATTTATTTAATAAAATAAATATTCAAGCTATATAATATATATATATATATATATATTTACAAACACGTGTAATAAATAAGTTAACAACAGGCATCAATGATTATATTCAAGACATATTTACAAACGTGTGATAATAAGTTAACAATGAATTATGTAACCCGAGAGACGACGGACGGAGTCATTACAAGCTCAGCTCCGCCGTGCTTGTAATGACTCCGTCCGTCGTCTCTCGGGTTAACATAATTTCATTGTTAACTTGTTTATTACACACGTTTTTAAATATATGTCTTGAATATAGCATTGATGCTGTTGTTAACTTATTTATTACACGTGTTTGTAAATATATATATATATATATATATATATATAGCTTGAATATTTATTTTATTAAATAAATCATGTTTCAACCAACGTATCACTTTCTCCTTTGTGTGTGTGTGTGTGTGTGTGTGTGTGTGTGTGTGTGTGTGTGTGTGTGTGTGTGTGTGTACAGGTGAAAGAACAGCAACGTGATTCATGTTACTTCCTGGAAATTCCCTGTGTGGAGCTTGATAACGACGTCAGAACGACATTGTATAAAGGCAGGCGAAACTTTCACTTTAACTCATTACAAGATTGGTAATAGAGGATAGAGTCGTGTTAGTTAGCTCTCTGTGCCTTGACCATTTCCTAGGTGGTGAACATGATATCTGACGTTCCAAACGGGTTTGAAGCATACAAGTTGATAAATATATCGCTCGGTAAAATTGCATCCAGACATTCCAGAAGAGCTGGTGCATCTTTGCATAAATCATTATTAATTGCCACTGTGTTACATAAGGCCCGTTTTGCTTACTTAGAAGCAACACATAATTACCCCCACACAATATTTGCCCCGCCACAAGGGCAACCTGAGGAGATTGTCCCCGACCCACCTCAAGCGTCCGCGCCATTACCTGAAGTGTCCGTTACCCCAGTGAGCCCTCTCGAATGTGGTGTCAATAATATCAACCAAGATGATTATTCACCCATCGACTGCATTAGTGAAGAGTGTAAATCTAGATTAGAAGGCAACGACTGTGAAGTAGACTCGTGCAGTGAATATGGTTGCAACGAAGCCTTGCACCATACCAGAAAAAGACGGAGAGTTTCTGATCAGGAAACAAAGGCTGCAGTTTACTCAATTTTATCAAAACGAATCAAAGATAATTTAGAACATGAACAATACTCAGGCTGTTATTTTAGCGACTAAAATTTTGTGTTGATGTGGATTCGATTTTACCTCTTGTCGGTGCTCTGAGCAGGCAGGCTAACGACGATATTTTGCAGCATGGAAGATGACTACATAGCTTCTCTCGTGATCAACTTGGAATCCTTGAATTTCTATAAAATCAGTCCAGCCGGTCTTCTTGTCGAGTCTATTTAAAAACAGGTATTAATTCGTGAACATAGGCTAAAAGTATTTAATAGAATGCTTTCTTTAAAGTATTAGGTTTCTGTTGTTTGTGATCACCAAATCTAAGCATTTGTTTTTTCTTGTGTTTTCTGTTATTTCTTGTGTTAACTGAATATCACGTTTATTAAATAACTCATGTTTCAATTAGCGTTTCACTTTCTCCTTTGTGTGTGTGTGTGTGTGTGTGTGCACAGGCGAAAATTCTAAGCTCCGCCCACTGTAAGACCGTGAGTCATGTTGCTATCTGTGACTCCCTGCGTGATCAGTCGATTGCAGTAAGACCGAGAGATCAGACGTGTATTCAGAAGAAAAATCAGACGTGTATTCAAATGGCTACCTTTAATATTGTTTGTACAACGTTTATGAAATGGTATTCAGCAAAGTGCCAGGATGTGGTGGATACCGAAAAACTTCCTATTCCCCCTCTCCTATGCCTCTTTTAAAACCACATTGGATTGTGTGAAGTTCCAAGATGTACAAATACTCTACGGAAGTTCTGGTGAGACCATTGAAGGCTTTCGTTGCACTGACGATGTGCTGAAGTATGCTGCAGATCTAAACTTTATAAAGTCTAAAGTAAAAGAAACAACGCGTGCAGAAGAGAAGCAGCAGGTATGGATAATGAGTCTTGCGGATGGGTGGTGTGACAAGCGGCATTACGTCATGCTACACCATGTCGATTACTCATACCCTACGACTGAAAATGTGAATCTCGTGATCATGGACAATCTTAAGTATTTTTATCACTATATTAATGTATATCATGACGAGGTTCGTAGTGAGGTTGTGGCTAGTGTCCTGCGTGAGTTTTTAACAGACTTTAGAGATGAGTATCGTTTGACGGGCAGAAAGGAAAAATATGAGCATATGTTCCTCTCAAATAGTGCGCCGGTGTGTGAAGATGTTTAGTAAAACATTATAAAATATGCCTAGTTCGTGAAAATTATCGTGAAGAACTATTTCTTTATATAATGCGCAGTTGTCGTAACGATTTAGATTATTTCAATTGCCGCTATGTTGTGTGAAGACGTGTTCACGATTGAAAAGCTCGGGTCGGTAGAAATAAACCCTCGATTGGAAAAGCGTTCTTATAAACTTGTGTTTAATAATGTAGCTAACGATGAACTCTTTGTGCGTGCTTTTTATTGTATTCTAGACGTATTTAAAGATGACTTACCATCAGGTTGTAAAGTGGGAACAAAAATAGTACTGAACGATATGAAAGCCATTCATATCGAGTACAGGTTTCTTTAGGTTTCAGTTGTTTGTGATCACCAAATCTAAGCATTTGTTTTTTCTTGTGTTTTCTGTTATTTCTTGTGTTAACTGAATATCTCGTTTATTAAATAACTCATGTTTCAATTAGCGTTTCACTTTCTCCTTTGTGTGTGCACAGGCGAAAATTCTAAGCTCCGCCCACTGTAAGACCGTGAGTCATGCTACTATCTGTGATTCCCTGAGGCAATGTACAATTTAAAGATACTTTATTATTCACACCTTGTAAATTAGCAAAGCTACCCAAGGTGATGGGAGTAGCAGCTGAAGTTTCCAAAGGATACTTCCCATACACTTTCCTCACCAGCGAGACTTTAAACTACGTAGGCCCACCACCCCCCAAACATTATTTTGACTGCATGGATGAACGTGAAGACTTTGATCGATACTACGACAGTTTTAATGAAAGTAACCCTTATAATATAGCTGATGAATGTGAGCGTTATTGCGTGAATGATGTGCGCGTGCTTAGAGTATGTTTCCAGGCCTTTAGAAGGATGTACATATCCCGTTTCAAATGCGATCCACTGCAAGTCGCAACCATCATCGCATCATTATGTTTTACGGTGTTCAAGAATAACTTCATGCCGAAAGACACCTTAGCCATTATTCACCGAAACAATCCCCGCAGTTACGGGCACAAGGCTATTTACTGGCTCATACACCTACAGCAACAGACAGGTGTATACATAAAGCACGCCCGCAACACGGGTGAAGTACCCATTAAGATTAATGGACGTGTTTTTTGGGTTGATGGGTTAAGTGAAAACCGTGTCACTGGTGTGAAGACTGTGTACTCCTTTAACGGTTGCTGGTGGCATGGATGCCCCCGTCCTGAGTGCGGAGTCACCGGAGATATCAACGGTAGGTCTCCTGCCGACTGTCTTGCATCGACCCGCGGTTCAAACTGTAGGTCTAAGGTGGTCATTACACATAATAAAAGAAAGTGGTTGGCGGATAAATGGGCCCCCTACGTGTCCTAGTGGTTAAGACGCGGGGCTGTTGATGGTTCAAACTGTAGGTCTAAGGTGGTCATTACACATAATAAAAGAAAGTGGTTGGCAGATAAATGGGCACCCTACGTGTCCTAGTGGTTAAGACGCTGGGCTGTTGATGGTTCAAACTGTAGGTCTAAGGTGGTCATTCCACATAATAAAAGAAAGTGGTTGGCAGATAAATGGGCACCCTACGTGTCCTATGGGGTAATCTCTACTGAACTTCATTGCTAATAACTCTCAGTAATCGAATGACATCCCAAGTCGTACCTTTTCATTATACTGTAAATGGAATCCTTTATTTGAACAAAACTCTCGCTCTCTTTCTATATATATATATATATATATATATATATATAATATATATATAGTGTATGAGAGATAATTGTTATTATTACTAAATTGAGGTTATTGGATCTGGGCAAGGTGTAATAATGTAATAGACCATAATATTCTATTGAAATAATAAAAGAAAGTGGTTGGCAGATAAATGGGCACCCTACGTGTCCTAGTGGTTAAGACGCTGGGCTGTTGATGGTTCAAACTGTAGGTCTAAGGTGGTCATTACACATAATAAAAGAAAGTGGTTGGCAGATAAATGGACACCCTACGTGTCCTAGTGGTTAAGACGCTGGGGCTGTTGATGGTTCAAACTGTAGGTCTAAGGTGGTCATTATACATAATAAAAGAAAGTGGTTGGCAGATAAATGGGTGCCCTACGTGTCCTAGTGGTTAAGACGCGGGACTGTTGATGGTTCAAACTGTAGGTCTAAGGTGGAGTGGAAAGCTTGACCTTCGTCAGAATGAATAATTCGGGCGGAAGCTAACCAAAGGTTATCCAAAGGGTATATATATAATTATATATATATATTATATATATATATATATAACCGGGTTGGGGAATGAGGCTCGTATGTTTCATTTAAATTAATACACGTTTGTTATTTTCCTGATTTTCATGATATATATATATATATATATATCAGAAGATATTTAAAAGACTGATATAATTATAGTAAACTTATGTCGAAATAGTTAGCCATAAAATTAAATATCCTCTATTATGACGTTTTCGAAGGTAAACTATGTTATTTGCTTCGTTCAACTTCAAGGAATCTCAAGTTGATGTTATATTTTGCATATAATCCACTATATACATCTATATTTCAATTAAGTGTGTAATTATTTAATTCATCTACCATATTGTGGTGCACATTGCTTTATATATATATATATATATATATATATATATATATATATATATATATATAATTCTGTATTCTATGGTTGGTTGAATTATGGATAACAACGTTATTTGCTTCGTTCATCTTCAATTAATTCTATTAAAACGTAATGAAAGAGACGCTTGTGTTATTTTATACGGTTGAATCTTGTATAACCATATATTGTGGTATTTTATATGATTCATTAGTTTATTATATATATACAAGTACATTTGGAATAACAGCCGTATATATGTGTTACACGATTAATGGGACACATGGCTCTATCTGGAATTATGGATAACTATGTTATTTGTTTCGTTCATCTTCAAGTTTATGACGCTATCTGGAATTATGGATAACTATGTTATTTGTTTCGTTCATCTTCAAGTTTATGACGCTATCTGGAATTATGGATAACTATGTTATTTGCTTCGTTCATCTTCAATTAATTCTATTAAAACGTAATGAAAGAGACGCTTGTGTTATTTTATACGGTTGAATCTTGTATAACCATATATTGTGGTATTTTATATGATTCATTAGTTTATTATATATATACAAGTACATTTGGAATAACAGCCGTTATATATGTGTTACACGATTAATGGTACACATGGCTCTATCTGGAATTATGGATAACTATGTTATTTGTTTCGTTCATCTTCAAGTTTATGACGCTATCTGGAATTATGGATAACTATGTTATTTGTTTCGTTCATCTTCAAGTTTAATACAGCTGTATTTAAATGAAGTTTCATAATTGGTTTTACTGTTATTTAGGGAAATTGGGAGCAAACGTTACAATAATAAGCTTATGTCGATATAGTTACCCATTGAATTGGAACTCTTTATTCACGTTTGCTATTATTTATTGAATGGTGGATAATTAGTTGGGTAATCCTTATCAAAATTCGTTTTCTGTCTAACGAAATAGGGTAACTTTACTAATTCTATTAAAGCGTAATGAAAGAGGCGCTTGTGTTATTTTATACGGTTGAATCTTGTATAACCATATATTGTGGTATTTTATGATTCATTAGTTTATTATATATACAGTACATTTGGAATAACAGCCGTTATATATGTGTTACACGATTAATGGGACACATGGCGCTATCTGGAATTATGGATAACTATGTTATTTGTTTCGTTCATCTTCAAATCGAAATAACATAGTTTACCGTAAAATGAAGTTTTCTATTATGACGTTTTCGAAGGTAAACTATGTTATTTGTTTCTTTAAGTTCAATGAAGTCAAATTTGCTTCTAAACTAAAATTAAATGTTATAAAATAAATAATATATATATATATATATATATATATATATATATATATTGGGGGGGAAGATCTCTCGCCCGTTCTTCGACCCGAACCCGTTTCATTGTAGAAATAATAATAATAATGATAATTGATGTGCAATCGCTACACGATTAATGGGACACATGGCGCTATCTGGCAACTCAGCCAGAATAGAGGATTATAAAAGATCGCGAAGTTGATGAAGAACCATTCCCCCCTCGGCTCCGGCCGAGTAAGGAGCTCTGCTCCTTCTATTTCATGCCCTTTGGTAAACCCCATAGTGGCCTCTTAGGTTAGGGAAACGAAAATAAATTGGGGGAGAACTCCACTCTGTCCTTCAGGTGTCTCTCTCCCTCCTTCAGCTCTCTCTCTCTCTCTCTCTCCTTCAGGCGCCTCTCTCTCTCTCTCTCTCCTGCATGTTTGCCTCCAGCATGTGTACTCCTGCATGTGTACATCCAGCATGTGTACCTACTGCATGTGTACCTCCAGCATGTGTACCTACTGCATGTGTACCTCCAGCATGTGTACTCCTGCATGTGCACCTATCCTCTCTCCTTCAGGCGTCTCTCCCTCCTACAGGCATCTCTCTCTTCTTCAGGCGTCTCTCCCTCCTACAGGCGTCTCTCCCTCCTACAGGCATCTCTCTCTCTTCTTCAGGCGTCTCTGGCTCAGCCAACTGGCTGATTAGGATAATAATGTATACAATGGAATACATGGCGCTATCTGGCAACTCAGCCAACTGGCTGATTAGGAGCCTATAAAACAACGCCAGCCCGGCTGGAAGTCTCAGTGTGCACTTGGCTCCTGCCAGGTGAACACCTCTCCTCCTTTCTCTCCTCCTTCTTTCTCTTGGGGGATAACGCCGCCTCCAAGTTTTCCCCCCACCCCCCTTTCCCCCACCCCCCTTTGCAACATCCCCCTTTGCAACATCCCCCCTTGCAACATCCCCCTTTGCAACATTACATAATAACCTGCAACATTCCTGCACTCTCCCCTTTTGCGGCTATACTACTGTCATTTAGAGTAGAATACATATTAAATGCGTAATATCGCGCGCGCACGTGAACACATACACACACACATATATATATATATAAACCTGAAGAAACGGGAACAAGAAGTTTTACGTGCAAACTGTTTTGATCACAAGCAGAACGTGTAGTCAGACTGTAGTCAGAGCAAGAAGCACTTAACTGAAAATCTTGGGTTCACAAACACGACAGTTCATATAACATCATCCCAAATTTTCGTCGGACAAAAACGGAACGTTCACTATCGACCAGAATTGCTGTCAGTAGTTATCGAACGAACACAGATAGCGTTAAATTCGAGCACAAGGCTTGTTGACATTAGAAATGATGTCTTTATACATGTAAAGATGAAGAGTCCATTTCGATTGACATAAACTTGACTACAATACACTTACATAAACCAAGCTTACAGTTTAGCTAATACAAAGTGAACAGCAGCCCTTTGTTGCATAGAAGTGCCCCTTAAGACTGAATATAATCGTATCAAGTTAACCAGAATTAAGTCAAATGAAGGGACGTAATACATTAATAAAGAGTTAACATGCGTGAAGAAAATGATACCTATCTGTTCTGTTCTTGAACGAATCTCACTTAATCAATTCGGGTCTGTTGGATGAACATAGTTATGGACGAAGGTATTTTAGGGAATCCCTGTTTGCAGGTCACAGTTCAACGAGGCAATTCTGAAGAAAATACACTGAAATTTGTCAAAATCTTGACTTTTTTGGAAATGCCTCTGTGACTAGATGTGTCTTAACCCTTTATGGGTCTCTCGAAAAGCTGTTTAGTGTTAACTGACTAGTTTCTCCGGTTTATTTTTTTACAGTTCCTGTATATGTTTTGTACTGTAATAAAAAATTATTTCTTATCTCTCTCTCTCTCTCTCTCTCGTCTCTCTCTCTCCTCTCTCTCTCGATATATATATATTATATATATATATATATATATATATATATATATATATATATATCTTTTTTTTTATTGGGGTTTTTAACCTCCTTCGCACATCTAAGGTCCCTATGACGGAGGTCACTTACAGCTTTACGTGGGATCCGAACCACGGGTCGCTACATAATCTTGGCGCGGAGGACGGTCTCCCATCCAACTACTACCCCAAACCCAATGTCGCTTAACTTCACTGATCTCCGGGAAGCGGTGTTACGACACTGGCCACGACGTAGCCCATATATATATATATATATATATATATATATAGAAAGAGAGAGAGAGGAGAGCGAGAGAGATCGCTGATTCCGTTTTACGTCTTTACGTACACTGACTGATACGGACAGCAACACTTTCTACTCCAAAATAACATCCTCTTCTACAAACAACAAGTACAAACCCCCCAAAAAACTACCAACAACGTACTCCTTCCTTACCCCCCCCCCCCCCCCCCACCCCCCACTCCCCCACAACTTAATTACGTTTTTGAACATTCGAACAAAATTCTTTTTTTTACTCACTTTTAAAAATTTTTACTTTAAAATTTCACAAATTTTTTAAATTAAATGAAAAAGTTTAAAATTTTCAACAAAAATCATTTACTGATAATAAAATTACAATGAATTGGTCAAACAGTTAAAAAAAAAAAAAAGTAAAAAAAGGTTTCACCAAAAATTATAGTAATTTCTAAGTAATTTTTAATTGCATTTTTATGCCAGTCCTTTTTTTTTTTTTCATCAAGAATTTTCCTCCTCAGGTAATCCAGGTAACTTTTTAATTTCTTTTGAATTTTTTAATTGCTCTCTTCTGCAGTAATTGATTTTTATTATCTTATAATTTTTTTTTTATTAAGAAAAAAAAAAAAAAATATATATATATATATATATGTTATAATGTAATAATGTTTCAGACCAACAAAGACCCTAAGATCCACTCATGATTGGTCTACCTAAACGTGTTTGTAATTGTGTATTGCGCATGGCCTCCGTGGTGGCGGAGGGGACCTACAATTTTACGTAGGTTCCGAACCACAAAAGCCTTAATTTTACTACCTTAAGCTATACCCAATCTATCAACATATGCATCTAATCGATATTAAACATATTTATAGACGTGCTACTAATTATTTCTATCGGCAAACTATTCCAGCTATTTACTATTCTATGCGTAAAAAAGTTTTTGGCAACTGCTGTCTCGAACCTTCTACTAGTCAGCTTACACCCACTTTTTCTAGTTCTACTGTATTGTGCTATTTCGAAAAAGTTCTCTTTATTTGTTATCGAAGCTCCTAGTCTCGAGTGTAGTCAGTTTTAACTCCATAAACCTATCCTCGTACGACTTTGACCTAAGCGACGGAATCATTTTAGTTGCTCATCTTTGAACTCGTTCGATTTTGTCTATATCCTTGCGCATATACGGATTCCAAAATTAGATCACGTACTCCAAATGGGGTCTAACTAATGATTTATAAAGAGGAACAATAATATCACACGATTTGTACTTGAAAATTCCTAGCTATAAAACCTAGCACTTTGTTCGCCTTATTGACCTTTGCTGTACTTTGTTTCGCTACTTTCAAATCACCACTGACTATAACTCCTAAATCCTTTTCCTGATCTACGCTTGCCAACTCCTTCCCTGACATACTATACGCAAAATTACCGTTACGCAAACCTATATGTAAAATTTTGCACTTATCGACGTTAAATCTCATTTGCCATGTGACCGACCAATCAACGGTTTTATTCAGATTTTCCTGGATTTTGCATCTATCTTTGTCGTTTATCGCCCCACCACCCAACTTCGTGTCATCCGCAAACTTTGAAACTGTACTGACTAGGCCGACATCTAAATCGTTAATATACTGTATATAAGACAAAGCAAGGGGCCCAATACAGAACCCTGAGGAACGCTGCTCGCTACATTAGCCGAAGAAGACTCCGCTCCATCAACGACCTTCCTGTGCTTCCTACCTCGCAAACACTCTTCTATCCAATTTATTACTACACCCCTGATCCCATGAGCCTTAGTTTTTTCAACGAGTCTTTTGTGCGGCACGGTGTCAAACGCTTTATGAAAATCTAAATACACTACATCTACCGCCAGATGACTATCGTAAACTTCAACCGCGCTTTGGAAAAATTCTAAAAGATTAGTTAAGCAAGATTTGCTTAGCCTAAAACCGTGCTGCGTATTTCTAACCAAGTTATGCAATTCTCAGTGTTCCACGATACGATCCCTAATTATTGATTCCAGTAGCTTACCTACGACAAACGTTAAACTGATTGGCCTATAATTTCCCGCCGCACCTTTATTGCCATTCTTAAAAATAGGCGTTACATTTACTAACTCGAAATTATCTGGTACGCACCCCTTAGAAATAGACGCATTAAAAATCTTTGTTAACGGTACAACAATGCCTTCCATTAATTCTTTTAGCTGTGATTTAGGCATTATCATTTTGCAAATATAGTGCAGTACCTCCCTTTCACTCACCACAATATTATCTAAAGTATTACCATTATCGAAAGGTATTATGTCTATGACTGTAGGGATATTCGTTACATCTTCTATTGTAAAAATTGACGTAAAAAATTCGTTTAGCAGAGTAGCCATTTGCTTGTTCCCAGGAAACTAGCTCACCGTCAGAATTTCTGAACGGTCCCAACACGCTCTTTACTGGATTCCTACTCTTTATAATATAATTCTCTACTCTTTATAATATCCCCTACTCTAGAAGTAAACCACAAGAGCTTGTTATTTACTTTTGCACGCTTAATCTTGTACGGTACAGTCCTCATTTATAGTCCTAAACACTGTTTCAAACGATTCCCATATTATTTTTGCGTTGGAAGAGTCCGTTACCTTTTTTCCATTCGACGCGTGACAATTCATTTCTAAATTTACAAAAATCTGCGCGCTGGAAGTCAGGAATTTTAATTAATTTAACATATACAGGGTGTCCGAGAATTATCTGTACAATTTTTGGCTGTTATTAAAAGTCAACCATGAAGTGTAGAAATTCCAGTGTTGTCCCATTTTACAGAGAATCTCATTAAGTTTTTTCTGATACCAAGTTTTGACAAGTTTTTTTAGAAATTCCAGTGTGTCCGAACATTATCTGTACAATTTCATCTTTTAATAAAATTCTTGATAACACACGTAAAATTCTTAACAAGATTATTTAGAATCTGTATTTTCAAAAGTTTCTTTTATTAAAGTAACGTTGTTACAAACATTCGATATGTGCACCATTAGTGATTCGCAAACATCCAATCGATACTCCAAATGTTTGCCATGTACGCTGCAGCATATCCACATCAATTCGCTCAATAGCAGCTGTGATTCTTGCTTTTTAAATCATCAATGTCTGTCACCCGCGTACATTTCAAAAAACTTGTCAAAACGTGGTATCAGAAAAAACTTAATGAGATTCTCTGTGAAATGGGACACACTGGAATTTCTACACTTCATGGTTGACTTTTAATAACAGCCAAAAATTGTACAGATAATTCTCGGACCCCTGTGTGTATATATTATATATATATATATATATATATATATATTATATATATATATATATATACCACACATATATATATATATATATATATATATTATATACACACACACACAATATATATATATATATATATATATATATATATATACATATCCCGCAAGGGGGTTCTAAGCTCGTGCTCTTGAGTGCTCTTGTGCTCGTTTGTACGTGCTTGTTCCTGGAGGTTTCACGTGCGCCCTCCCGGCCCTAGCACCCAAGGATGATGGGGCTCGACCTTGCAGTCCTTGTCATCCTTGGTCTTTTTCCACTTCGACTGTCCCCTCCCCTTTCTTTTTCCTCTGTCTTTCCTCTCACTTTTTCTTTGTTTTTCCGCTGAGATATGCCCTTTTAAATAGAGGCGAATCGGTTCTTCCTGAACTTAAAAAAAAAAAATATATATATACACATAATATATATATATATACATACATATATATATATACACCATACATATATATATAGTTATTTGAAACCGATTTTAATTACTGTCTGTTCTCGGTAACTCTTTATCAGCAATATTTATTCATGGCTTTTGGCAGATATCAAATGAGGCTTTTCTACACAGACAAAATTTTAATATCAGAAAATTAAAAAGCAAGTTTGTCAGTTTTAATCATGGTTTTCGTTGGTTTTTTTTGTACTTTTTATGAATAGTATTTCTTTTTTTGGGGTGGGGGGTGGGGTGGGGGGTGGGTGGGGGGGGGTGTCTTTCATTGTTTTCGCTCTAAAACCACACCACACCACACCACACACACATATATATATATATATATATATATATATATATACATACACACAGTATGTATATATATATTATATATATATATATATATATATATACATATATATATATATATATATATATATATCACAGTATATATATATTTTTCTCTTATGGGTTTACATCATTCATTTATTTCAAGTGTTTAATTGTGAAATTCACTCATACACACACACACACACACACACACCACACACAAATATATATATGTGTGTGTGTGTGTGTGTGTATATTCACGCGTGAAGTCCATTTAGCGTGGCGAAATATCAGCAGCTACTCCAATTTTATAGTTTAATTAATTATTTTTGAACGATTCTTTAGCAATTAATGAAACTACTCATTTGACACTAAATTAATTAGTTTCGCTTTTTGCATTTACTTTTGACACATGCGAAATTAACTCAGTTCAATTAAGGATTCTTCCGCGTAAGAAATAACTTTACTATTCACCTTATTTCAGTCAGCTAATTAATCATTTTCAGCGAATTACGAAAACCTTCGCGTGATTGTCATCTATTCTTTGCGAGTTCCGTCCTTTCATTATGTGTATAAAAGTCTTTAGATTGTTAACTTAAATATAGTGTGGAGGTAGGGGACTCATTTTCCAATCTCTTTGGGATGGGCACGAGGCTTGAACGTGAGGCAGAAGACATTTAAATCACTTAAATATGCTAAGGATATATCGCGTGTTACTTATATAAGAAGTTGAGGCATACCTCTAGCAGTATATATATATATATATTACGTTAAGTAAGGCCAATGTCTTTGCATGTTTATACATCCTACAAATCGCTTCCATTCCTCTCTGTTCTCATTAGTTCTTGTGTCACATTATATCATCTCCATGTTTATTTACGCAGAGACTAATTACATCTCTCCATCTTTTATGCGATCTTCCTCTACTTCTCACACCTACGTTCTCATTATTATATACATTTTTCACAATTCTGTCATTATTCTCTCCACATGACCATATCGACGTAGCATACTCTCCTCTATTCTCATCTTCAACAACTTTTCACTCCACACCTTTCCCGGAACAGCCTCATTTCTCATACAGTCAATCCATTTTATACAGCGCCCTGCCAGAGTAAAATGAACACACTCCTAAAGCGACGGAATGGACATGTATCATAGCATCGTCACATGGCGGTATGTTCAATCCCAAATTGGTGCGACTCAATGTGAAATTCGGTGGTTGTGCAGCTATGGTGTGGGTTTTGACATTCTCAAAAACAAACTGACCTTGTGTTCGTAGATGGACGTCTTAATTCACAAGATTACATATCCAACTTAAATAAAAACCTCTGGTCTTTGTTTCGGAATAGAAACTTCATCGGGACGAACTCATGAAACATTTCACACTGAGTCACACCATTTTGGGATTGAACATACCGCCATAAGTTCTCCATACCCAGATCCGTCTTCCTGAAGCAAACTGCTGAAATATTGATTCATCTGAGAAGACAAAAGACTGTCAAAACTGGTCAGAATTGTCATAGATCAATCATCGTTTCCTCTTACTAGTCTTAGAGAGCAATGGCTTCCGTCTAGCTACACGTCCTCTGTACCCAGTTCTATGTAGGACGGTCTTTGCAGTACGCTCTACTATCGACATAAGAATTTCTAACTACATTTGACAACTCACCACTGATATTATATGTACGAAAGCTGTAATTGCATATCACTGTATAAAGTAAGAAAGAAGTGAATGTAAAAATTATCATCATACACTTTCTCTACATCCATAGTCATATGCATCTTTTTCTTATTATTTAATTTCACTTTTATTTTTATACAGTGGTACAATTACACCTTTGTCCAATCACCTGGAACATGCCCACTTTCCCATGCTTTTTTACTTAACTTCCATAACCATTCAAACAGCATCCCACCTCCACATTCAATCATTTCACTACACATTCAATCAGTTTTTGCCGACTTTCCTTCTTTAATATGCATACTGCTAGTTTAACTTCCTCTAAATTGATGTCTTCCACTCTTTGGTATACACTTCTACATACGTTCTACCTCACCTACCAACTCATCTCTCACTAACACATTCCTATTCCAGGTTTTCATATTACGACTCATTCCACCATTCCACTTTCTCACCTCTTTCCAGAATAACTTTCGTTTCTCCACATACTGCTCATTCATCTTCCTTCCCAATCTTCATCTACTTAGTTATTTTTACCACTCGCTTAACATCGATTTTGCCTTCTTTATACATTTCATTACAGCGTCTCCTTTCATAACTGTCAAGCTGCGTTCGTAGCATTTCTTCCGACTCTCTCTTTTCTTTCACTGCAGTAATCATTTCATACTTCCTCTTCACTCCATTTCGTACAACTCCCACAAACATCAGATGTTGTCTTCATTAAGCGTTAAGAAATTTACATATTCCCTACATCCATTTATTCCACATTTATTTTGCCAAGGACTTGCTCTATTCTTCTTCTATACTCTGTTCACACTTCATTTGAATTCAGCCTTTCAACTTTTGTTCTCTTCGTCTTCTTATTCCTCTCCTTTTGTGTAGCAAACATCAACCAACTTAACTTTACACGATACAATTATATGGTCGGACAAACCTCTACTCAACTTCCTCACCACTTTTCTGTCTCATACACTCTCAACATAGCTTTATTCACTAATGCAGCTTATCAAAATCTTTTCTCTCTCTCTCTCTCTCTCTCTCTCTCTCTCTCCTCTCTCTCTCTCTCTCTCTCTTTCTCTCTCTCTCTTTTAAATTGTTGAAATTTGTTAAAGTATTGAAAATATTTACATACCTTTCGTGTATTCTATTCATTAACACCGACATATACACACACACACATTGCTTTTGGCTTCCTGAAACCATATATTTTTAATTAAAATTGTTATTTATAATGTGCTTTATACGAGAGTCATACAGTTTTACTGAAGATATTATACGTTCCAATCATCCGATTTTCTCGTATTCCTAAACTGTCCTTTATATTCATGAACTAAATATTAAATACTGATTATAGAGTATATTTGCTTCAATGTGTATTCTATCTGTAGTACTAAAGACATATGGTCTCGATGAAGACTAAATGCGATGTAATATTTATTATACCTACCCAAGTATTTCTCATATAAAAAGTGTGTGTTGACATCTGGTACTGAAATCAGTGTTGCGTTTAAATTCACTAAAATTCTCAAATTGTTTCAAATTTAGACGGAAGAGTCTTGTGCGATAGATTTCTTGCGGTTTATGATAATAGAATAACGTGGTCACCAACATCACCAGATCTAGACCCCTGTGACTTTTATCTGTGGGGTTCTTTAAAAGATATAGTATTTAAATAGTACCCACACACAATAAAAGAATTGAAAGCATGAACTGAACAAGAAATAATTTCTCAGATTTCAACAGATACTCTGTCCAGAGTACCGCAAAATTTTGTCTTTCGTGTGCAGAGAGTGAACGAGCTGAAAAGGCATCAGATAGAGCATGTTTTGCACCAAATGACGAACTCCTCATATTTCTCATTTTATTTCAGTTAATAAAAAAATATGAGCTTTGTAAAGGGTCAAATATTTAAAATTCACCCGATATATATATATATATATATATATATAGTTATATATATATATTATATATATATATATATATATAAACGTGAAGAACGCGCTTTGTATAGGAGAATATTCCGCGCAAGATGAGAGCGAAAGAACGAAACAAATGAAAAATGAGGTAACCACCCTGGAATCGAACCGGGATCTTCCGATTGCCGGTCAGATATGATACCATTACACCACGGGCCTCACTCAATCAATGTCGTAATTCCTCTACATGCGCGCAGAAACCAATGCCCCAAAGGGGCGCCTCCCGCATGCCGTAACATTATATACATTATACTGCAAACACGCAGTATAATTAACGTAAAGAACGACGCTTTGTATAGGAGACCGGCAATCGGAAGATCCCGGGTTCGATTCCCGGGTGGTTACCTCATTTTTTCATTTGTTTCGTTCTTTCGCTCTCATCTTGCGCGGAATATTCTTCTATACAAAGCGTCCGTTCTTTACGTTAATTATACTGCGTGTTTGCAGTTATAATGTATATAATGTTACGGCATGCGGGAGGTGCCCTTTGGGGCATTGGTTTCTGCGCGCATGTAGAGGAATTACGACATTTGATTGAGTGAGGCCCGTGGTGTAATGGTTATCATATCTGACCGGCAATCGGAAGATCCCGGGTTCGATTCCCGGGTGGTTACCTCATTTTTTCATTTGTTTCGTTCTTTCGCTCTCATCTTACGCGGAATATTCTCCTATACAAAGCGTCGTTCTTTACGTTAATTATACTGCGTGTTTGCAGTTATAATGTATATATTATAATTATATATATTATATATTATATATATATATATATATATATGGGTTGAATTTCACAATTAAATACGTGAAATGAATGAATGATGCAAATCCACAAGGAAAAGAAAAATGATTCCAAGGCCTTGTGTATTCGGAAGTACACCTCGTCAGGGCGAAGTGTACTTCTATATACACGAAAGGCCTTGGAATAATTTTTCTTTTTCCTTGTGGGTTTGCATTATATATATATATATTGTATGTATGTACTAGATCAGTGGTCTCCAAAGTGGGGTGCGCCTGCCGATCTAGGGGGTGCGCGAAGAAAATTTGATGATTCTGATTTATCATTGTTTTTTCGTAGAAAGTTTTTGAATTTCAAGAAGATGACCGAGAAATAAAATACTTGCTAACACACAGTCATTCCTCGGAATTTGCGAGATAGTATCCGCGATATCGCTTACTTGCGATTAAAATTTAGCGAACTAAATATCACAATTCGAGATCGCCGCATTATTTTGTAAAATAACAGTTGATTGACATCAGGGAAGATACAAGTTTACGAACCGAATTTCAACAGAAAACTGTACACAATTGGTGGATTGGATTAAAAAATGAGTACCCAGATTTAGTAAGCGCAGCGAACGATGCGCTCCTTCCATTTGGATCTACATATCTGTGTGAGGTGTCTTTTTCTGCTATGATAGGTATTAAAACCAAGAATCGAAATAAACTGAACTTGGAACCGGACCTTCGAATCGCTGTATCACAAAGTGTCAAACCAAAATTTTCAGAAATTATGAAGCACAGTCAGCCACAATGTTCTCATTAAATTATATTGGTAAGTATATCTTCACCCTACCGTATTTCTGTTGTATACTAACTTATTAGTAAATAATGAAAGGATACACACACACACACCACACACACACATATATATAATATATATATATATATTATATATATATATATATATATATATATATATATATACAGGGTGTTTGAAAAACTTTCTGTACAAATTGTAATGGGGGATAGGCAACACCAAGACAAACCCTTTTCGTCTATAAGTGTATGTCCGCTGACGTCACCATTCGGCGCGAGAGGGCGCCGCTGCAATTGGCTAAAGGTGAAGTGGGCTAGACTCGCGCTTGCCGCGGGCATTCTTAAATCGGACGTAGTACCGTAACATGGAGCGCTTCACGACTGCTGAGATGGCTGACATGCATATGGTGTATGGGGCTGCCAATGGAAACGGAAGAGCTGCTGTGAGGTTGTACCGACAGCGCTTCCCAAACAGACTGTGCCAACCCACCAAACGTTTGCGCATTTGCATCGGCGACTGCGAGAAACTGGAACATTCCATGCAAACATACATGACACTGGTCGGGAGAGAAACGTGCGCACTCCTGACGTCGAGTCGGGCAGGCAGCAGATACGGCTCAATCAACTTGCCATGGACGATACCCGCCCAAACATTGACGGCGAACCGTTCTTGATGAGCATGCACCCGTGTAGCATGTGGATTTGCGTGCGCCCACACGTGAGAATTGTGCATGTTAAACACACCCTCACGTGTGAAACAGGCCTCATCTGAGAACAGCACATAAGCCGGAAAATTAGGCTGCACCGCTGTCTGCTGCAGAAACCAGCGTGCGAATTCCACACGAAGAGGGTAATCCCGAGGTTGTAATGCCTGGACTCTCTGACGATGAAACGGATGTAACTGCTGCTCGTGCAACACTCTCCAGACCAGGTCGTGGTTCACACCGAGGATACGTGCAACACCTCGTGTGCTTGCGCTTGGATTGTCCTCAAATCGCCGTAGGATTTCTTCTTCCATGTCAGGAGTGCGCACGTTTCTCTCCCTACCAGTGTCATGCATGTTTGCATGGAATGTTCCAGTTTCTCGCAGTCGCCGATGCAAATGCGCAAACGTTTGGTGGTTTGGCACACGTCTGTTTGGGAAGCGCTGTCGGTACAACCTCACAGCAGCTCTTCCGTTTCCATTGGCAGCCCATACACCATATGCATGTCAGCCATCTCAGCAGTCGTGAAGCGCTCCATGTTACGCGTACTACGTCCGATTTAAGAATGCCCGCGGCAAACGCGAGTCTAGCCCACTTCACCTTTTAGCTAATTGCAGCGGCGCCCTCTCGCGCCGAATCGTAACGTCAGCGGACATACACTTATAGACGAAAAGGGTTTGTCTTGGTGTTGCCTATCCCCCATTACAATTTGTACAGAAAGTTTTCAAACACCCTGTATATATATATATATATATATATATATATATATACACACTGTGTATATATAATCTTCATGTTCATTAGGGGTGCGTGTTATTTATTTTTGCTGATTAAAGGATGCGTGATCAAAAAAATTTGGAGACCACTGTACTAGATAACTAGAACGTCCGCTGCACTTTGCGCGCCAAAGGCCCAGAAACACAACCTAGGGAAGGACTAGGAGGGGCGAGTGTGTTATAAACCCTTCCCTCGTTCTCCCTTAATGTGTATACTAAATTTTGTTCAGATTACCCTAACCGTTTAGGAATGTATAAGCAAACATCATCATAATCATCATTCCATATATACAGGGCTATTTAAAATGATTCATCCGATTTCAACTGAGAATACTTCCGTACCTATCAACCGTGCATCAACTGGGCATACACCACATGAAAGAGGAAATCTCCGAGTTTTACAAGATCACCGCGAGAGGGCTCCAAAGTCACGCCGTGGCCTAGCCTAGCAACAAACAGTCAGTGTGAAAATGGCGTCCGCACAGCAGAAGGCGTTTTGTGTGTTGCAGTTTTCGAGCTGTAAATCGGTAGTCACAGTGCAGCGTGAGTTTCGTCGACGTTACAGAACAGATCCACCGGGTGCTCAGAGCATCCGTCGGTGGTATCGGCAGTTCGAGGAAACAGGATGTTTGTGTAAAGGCAAGTCCACAGAACGACCGCGCGTGTCTGAGGATAATGTGCAAAGAATCAGAGAGTTTCCAACGTAGCCCGAGGAAATCAACAAACCGCGCCAGTCGAGAATTGGGACTTCCTCAGACGACTGTTTGGCGTGTTTTGAGACGGCGCTTGCATATGAAGCCATACAGGTTGCAACTGTTGCAGGCTCTACGGCCGGGGGACAAGTTAAAACGACAGAACTTTTGCGATCTTATGCAGGAGGCTATGGAGGATGACGAATTTGCTCCCCGCCTGGTGTTCAGTGACGAAGCAACTTTTCATTTAAGTGGCAAGGTGAACCGTCACAACCTTCGCATATGGGGCACGCAACAACCGCATGCAACAATCGAGCACGAGCGCGACTCACCTAAAGTTAACACCTTCTGTGCCATTTCCCGGGCAAAGGTTTATGGCCCCTTCTTTTTCATGGAAAACACAGTGACTGGTCACTCCTATCTGGATATGCTGCAGAACTGGTTATTTCCCCAATTGAACGAAGATTCCGGCGACTACATTTTCCAGCAAGATGGGGCGCCGCCTCATTGGCATTTGGATGTTCGTCGTTTTCTCAACGAAGTGCTCACTCGCCGTTGGATTAGTCGCAGTGGGCCCCATTACTTGGTGCTCCACAGCTGGCCCCCTAGGTCGCCGGATCTTACACCGTGCGACTTCTTCCTTTAGGGGTACGTTAAGGATACTGTGTACGTGCCACCGTTGCCCACATCTTTGGATGAGCTCCGAACTCGCATTGTTACTGCCGTAGAATCAGTGACAACGGACATGCTGGAGCGAGTATGGGAGGAATTCGACTATCGTGTCGACGTTGCTCGTGTAACTACTGTAGGGGAAGTCACATAGAGCATTTATGAGGTGAGAGACAAAATTTGGACAGTTTTTCTTTTGGTTGATGTATCACAAATCACTCTGTATTTGTAACATTAAAAAATATTCTCATTTGAAATCAGGTGAATCATTTTAAATAGCCCTGTATATATTAAGTCCCCGGTAATCCGACCCAACGGTATTCCGACGCTCCCTTATTCCGACTGTAGACCGCCAAATTGCTCAGAGCTAATACAACCGACTCTCCCTTATTCCGACCTTATGAAGTATTTAGTGATGGTGATTAATGATTTGTATATATTTTTTTATACTGTCAGCATGCCAACCCCTTCATCGTTCCAAGATCGACTACACAGATAATCTGGTGTGTTATTTGCATTTACATGTAATGTACTTATTTTATACTTATTTTATTGTATTTTTTATTATAATAGTAATATTAGATAGTTTAGAATCAAAATATCAGTAATGTTATACAAAGTGTTCGAAACAACAATATGATTTTCGTGAGAAACTGATAAACTCATGATAGCTTAGGTTTTAGGGAGAGCACCCACTATTCCGACTTTTTGGCAATTGCGACTCTCCGACCGTCGCATTAATTCGGATTAACGATGGTTCTCTCTTTCTCTCTCTCTCCATATATATATATATCAAGGCAACATATTAACTCTTCCATAATTTGAGGGTACTTAAGACTAAGAATTATTCCCCTTTATTTTAAGAGAAACAAGAGTGCCCTCAAACTTAGTCATAGTAATAACCATAGCTCATTATAAGAGGCCTTTTGTTACGTCTTAAGTAAGACATTAAAAGATTTGCTGAGACTGAAAGTGAAATTAATAATTAATAATTGGAATTGATTATGGAGTTCATTTTAAGCCCTCTTATATATATATATATATATATATATATATATATATATATATATATATATATAAATAAATAACTGCGGAGATGATGCCAGGAAAGTAATACAAGAAAAACCGGAGGTATCGATAGGGGAAATACAAGCCCTGATTAAGGACTATACAGAGAGGGAAGAGGAAAAGGCTGAAGAAGCAATAAAGGAAAATCCAAAATACTTCTATAGCTATATGAAAAGGAAAACAAAAACGCGCGCCGCTATTGGGCCCTTAAGGAAGAGAAATAATGAACTAACCGACGATCCAAAAGAAATATCTGAAACATTGAGAGATCAGTATGAATTAGTTTTTAGTACCCCAAAAAGTGACAAAGCGATACCTGTCATAGATGCATTCTTTGAAGAGAAATTGCAAGGAGAGTGTATAACAGACTTTGATTTTACCCCAGAAGATGTAGCGAGAGCTATAAGACAAATGAAACCACATTCAGCTGCAGGTCCGGACAATTGAAACGCATTATTCATTAAAAACTATAAAAATGAAATAGCTACACCTTTATACTGGATATGGAGAGGATCCTTTAGACACTGGGGAAATACCGAGTATCTTGAAAAGAGCAAAAATTATCCCTATATACTGTATAAAGGAGGGGACAGATCTCAAGCAAAGAACTATAGACCAGTGTCATTGACGTCCCACCTCGCCAAAGTATTTGAAAGAATAGTTAGAGAGAAAATTTATGATTTCTTGGAGACACTGGAAAGATTCAACTAAAAATCAGCACAGATTCCGATCAGGTAGATCATGCCTATCACAACTAATAGAACACTACAACAATATCCTAGATGCACTGGAAGGCAATGACAACTACGATGTCATATACACAGATTTTGCTAACGCTTTCGACAAATGTGATCACGGTATAATAGCACATAAAATTAAATATATGGGAATAATAGGCAAAGTGGGAAAATGGATCTACAACTTCTTCAGAGAACGTCTACAGGTCGTCAAAATTCATGGTATATCATCATCAGAATCGGAAGTACGCAGCTCAGTACCACAAGGGACACTGGGACAGTACTGGCCCCACTTCTGTTCATTATCATGCTAACAGACATAGACAGCGGAGTAAACAGCAACAGTATAGTAACATCCTTTGCAGACGATACAAAGTTCAGCAGAAAGATCAGCGATGTAAATGAAGTGGAGTCCTTGCAGAGGGACACGAACAAAATATACAAATAGTCAGAAGACAACATGACATTTAACACCGAGAAATTTCAGCTCTTGAGATATGGTAGAAAAGAGGAACTTAAACAGGCTGCATATTATCTCCAGATAGACAGGAAATTCAGAGAAGCACGAAAACAAGCGAGCAATGGGTGATAATGACCGATGATGCCAAATTCGAAACACAAAATCAGCTAGCGATAAATAAAGCAAAAAGAGTCGCGGGACAGGTACTAAGAACGTTCAAAAGAATACTGCTCAGTTTTGACGTTCCCATATAAAAAGGAACAAGCTAATAAACTAGAAGAAACGCAGAGACATTTCACAGCCAAGATTGATGGCTGCAAAGAACTCAACTACTGGGAAAGACTACGTAAACTAAATCTGTACTCCCTGGAAAGAAGAAGAGAGAGGTACGCCATAATCTACATATGGAAAATGATCGAAAACTGGTACCAAACCTAAAACTAAATCCAATTACCATTCAAACAACGCTGGAAAATAGGAAAAGCAGAATGTGTAGTGTTCTCAAATTAAAGGCCCGACAAGGGACATCCTCAACACTGAAGGAAAATAGCTTGGTTGTCAGGGGGCCAAGACTTTTTATCCAGCTTCCAAAGGACCTCAGAAACGTTACAGGGGTCAAAGTTGAAGTCTTCAAGAGAAGACTAGATGCCTGGCTCAGGACGGTACCAGATGAGCCGGGTGTACCTGGCTATGTACGGTGGAGAGCGCAAGAAAGCAACTCGCTCCTCCACCAAGCCACGCCTAGAAGCGGAGCCACCAGCTTGACCTTCGTGTGAAGAGACCAACGCACGGAACAGCAACAAGGTTAACAAGGTGTGTGTGTGTGTGTGTGTGTGTGTGTGTGTGTGATTGTTGCACATTCTGTGCAACAATCACACCACAAATCCTCCATAATGTGAGAGAAAGCTTCGTCAGTCGTATTAACATTTGTTAAAGGTGAGTCGTAAGTCATCCTTAACACTTGTTGAGGGTGAGTCATAAGTCATGTCCATTGGGAGTTTTTATCTGTTGTTCATGTTATGTTTATGTTTCAGATAACTACTACAGATGGCAGATGGCCGACCCCATGAAGTATACCCCGTCATAAAAAGTGGAACTAGTGCTCCTGCTCGTTGCTGGAATGAGTCAAACAGAGGCATGTAAAGAATTCCATCGCCGGCTCTAAAGCCAAAGCAGAATCATCGTAGGGTGGGGCGCACACTGGAAGTCTTGAAGGAGACAGGCAGTGTTCATGACCGACCACGCAGTGGACGGCCTCGTACAAGTACAGATAAAGAGTCTTGTGTCGATGTACTAGATAAAGTAACTTGTAGTCCACAGCGTTCAACCAGAAAAGTAGCACAGGAAACAAGACTTTCTCAAACAGCTGTGGAGCTCATTCTCAAACGGCATCGATTTCATCCGTATAAGCTACACCCAGTACATGACGATGCTGATAGACGCCTTCAGTTCTGCCAATGGTTCGAAGAGTGTAGGCGGCATCAGTCGACGTTAGCAGCGGACATCATGTTCAGTGACGAAGCTTGCTTCCACTTGCATAGGCAGAGTAACCGCCATTTACTGGGTAGCCGATAACCCACACATTGTCGACAAAAAGCATCATTAAACGGTTCCGCGGATGACCGTGTGGTGCGGAATCCACGGCGACATAATCGTGGGGACCGTATTCTTTGACCAGAGTGTCAACTCCGACACGTACCTAACTATGCTACAGGAAAATGCGTGAAATGCGCCGCATGTTTTTTCAACACAACGGCGAGCCAATACATTTCTCCAGAACTGTGCGTGAAGGATTCGATACAACCCTTCCAAGTAGATGGCTTGGACGCCGTGACCCTGTGGAATGGCCGACACGGTCCCCTGATCTAACTTCCCTTGACTTTTTCTTGCGAGGCTATTTAAAGGCGCGCGTATACGAAAGACGCCCGAAAACTTTGGAAGAGCTCAAACACAATGTGAGTACAGAATGTGCAACAATCACACTACAAATCCTCCGGAATGTGAGAGAAAGCTTCGTCAGTCGTATTAACATTTGTTCTCGACTTCAACAAGCACAATTTCAACACTTATTGTAAGAACTGAAAAAAATATTGAAAATCCTATTGGAGAGAGAGAGAGAGAGAGAGAGAGAGAGGAGAGAGAGAGAGAGAGGTGTATATGTGTGTGTGTGTATGTATATTGTATTGATGAAGTAATAAAATTCTTTTTGATTTTAGTGGATCACTTTATTGGTTATTTTATGTTCTGCATTATTGTTTGTTTGAGTGTCACACGGACATTTCGTGAATGAATATTTTACTGCACCAGATTTCAGCGGTTTTCTTAAGAACAAAATGATTTTTCACACGCACGCAAATTCTACAAACAAAGGCAACAATTTACACTAAAATTTTACATATATATATATATATATATATATATATATATATATATATATATATACAGGGTGGGCGGAAAGTAGCTCCCTATTTTGGATTGGTAAAAAAATATGTATATTATCCATTTATTTCAGAAGAAATAATATGAAAAGGTAGGCATACATGGTAGGTTTTCTCTAAAATTCAATGTGGGCTCCAACTCTTTCCACCAGCTTTCTGGAGCCGCCCAGGAATGGCGTCCACTGACTTTAGCAGGAACTCCGGCGGGATGGAGGACATGACTTCCCGAATTCGGTCCTCCAGTTCATCCAATGTCCTCGGTTTGGTGCGGTAGACTTCTTCCTTTACCCACCCCCAAAGAAAGAAGTCGCACGGTGTCAAGTCGGGGCTCCTGGCTGGCCATTGATGTGGACCACGACGACCCATCCAACGCCCAGGGAAGTGGGCATCCAGCCACTCACGGACAACAAGAGCGAAGTGCGGAGGGGCGCCATCTTGCATAAATATCAGACCGTGCGACTTCTTTCTTTGGGGGTGGGTAAAGGAAGAAGTCTACCGCACCAAACCGAGGACATTGGAAGAACTGGAGGACCGAATTCGGGAAGTCATGTCCTCCATCCCGCCGGAGTTCCTGCTAAAGTCAGTGGACGCCATTCCTGGGCGGCTCCAGAAGCTGGTGGAAAGAGTTGGAGCCCACATTGAATTTTAGAGAAAACCTACCATGTATGCCTACCTTTTCATATTATTTCTTCTGAAATAAATGGATAATATACGTATTTTTTTACCAATCCAAAATAGGGAGCTACTTTCCGCCCACCCTGTATATATATATATATATATATATATATATATATTATATATATATATTATATATATATATATATATATATATATATATATATATATATATATATATAATATATATATTATATATATGGAATAGAACAGTGCATTTAAGTTTACAAAGTGATTATACCTGCAGCAATATTACACCTTAAACGAGAGAAAAAAAAATTACAAAGGAATTTTTCTCTAAATGGTGTCCGGATATATTTTATTTGATTTCTACTATCTTACAAATTTCTCATCTTTGTGGGTTTTGTAAATGCAGAGGTTCGGTATATAGTTAGGTTAGGTAAAGTTAGGGAAACGTAAGTTACGCTACGTTTGGTTTGGTTAAATTAGCTTTGGTTAGATCAGAGGTCACCAACCTTTTTTTTGTTCACCGCCCACTTTTACGATTTTTGAAAATTAAAAAGCTTAACGCCCACCTTAGATCAAAAAGAATAAATCAACATAATCGATAAAATAAATAATGATATAAATGTTTAATTATCTTTAATGTGAGCCCACTAGTGGGCGCTACCGCCCAAGTTGGTGACCCCTGGGTTAGATCATACTTGGATAGGTTCGGTTAGATCATTTTATATTTCGTCGTTGTTCCCTCTTTGCGCAACTCGAAGCAGTGTGGTCGAAATATTTCGCATTCGAGAATTTTTTGACGTTTCGAGAATTTTTTGGGTCGATCAAAAGTTTTTAAAAGATGCCGTCAAATGCAGTCAAAGAAAGACTAAAATGTCAGTGATTTATTATATGCTTCATTTGTGATCTGAATTTTGACAGAAATCTCGATGAATTGTCGTAAAAGTAAAATGATTTTACTGACTACGTTAAATTAGGTTAGGTTTGATTAAGTTACGTTGGTGTGGTATTCGATTGCTCAGTTTTCCGCTTCTTGAAAATTTGGTCAGAATCGTACAGAACCACATTTGTGATAAATATGTAGCATCTTTCCCAGGTTGATTTGTCTAACGCGCGTAAAACCCGCTTGTGTGACAAGTTATAGAGGCATTACGACGGAGAAAATTGAAATATTTCCAAGATGTGTCAGACACTATTTGATCTTCCTCATAATTTGAAAAATTAATACATTTTTACAGTTGTATAATTAGTTGACTCACTGGCGCGAAACATATTTCTTTTATCTTCAAGAAGCGCCATGTACACTGACTAATATGAAATGACTATCCATTCTTTCATATCTCAGAGATATACAGCGATTTTGTAGCAATACACTACTCCACCTTTTGTATAAGTCACGTGAATGTGTATTTAAATGCGTATTTAAATGTGTATTTATAAATACAACTTCACAAAACAACTATAACAGACTAGCTGCACAACTTCATATTACATTACGCTAGAATGAAGTATGTAATTCATATTATATCATATTCATATTTATATTTAATATTTCATTTAGAAATTAAACCGTGAAATTGTAGAATTGAATTTGTCGAATAAAATCATATATATTATATTCAATATATGATATACTATCATAAATATAATTTGATATTCATTATTATTAATTATAAAGAAAATAGAAGCCTTTTTACTAATGGATTAAATTGAGTTGTATTAACACTGTTGATAGTGAACATTGATTTATTGGTAAATGCAGAATATATGTAACATTATTTTAATCATATATCAAAAATTATTATAATTATTATTAGATTTTCTGTAAATAAAACGCGCATTCAATGTTACTATTTAGAGTTTACCATATATATATATAGAATAAAGATCGGTCTAAAATTATACCGACTCAGTGCAGTTCATATAAACAGCGAAATTCCTTTGTTGTTGGACCATGCCACAAAAAAATTAAAAAGCAAAAAATAAGTTTTCTCTCAAAATTAAAACGTATTTAATAATTTTAGCATTTCCTTATCATTGTCTTTGTGTGTTTGAAAGATTAAAAAAAAAAAAAATTATTCAAAAATGGTCATTCAAATTTAGGAAATGCTTTTAAATGCTATGAATTTTTGTATGTTTATGTAGCAATCGCCGAAATAGATTTTTTGTGGGTTTGAGTGAAAATTCTGCCATTTTTGGAAATATTTTCTGTTTGTTTTTTGGGTATAAAAAGTTATTTTAAAAACCTGAGGAGTGCATTCGGAGTCTGCATGAATATGAATAGGCAAACATTTTCATGGAACTATCGACACGAGGCTTGTCCAACTTGCGGGCCAGAGTCCGGCCCGCCAAAGAAGTGTATCAGGCCCGGCTGGCGGATACTGAAAATTCATTATCGAATGTTATATTTTATTTCAATAAAATTTTATCTAAAATTTGCACACTGGCCCTCGGTGTAGGTCATTAATTGAAATATGGCCCTCATGAAAAAAGGTTGGACACCCCTGATCTACACTATTTAAATATAAGATTATTTAAACTACTTAAAAATTCCCCAAATTGTCTAAAACCGTCTGGCGTTAAGCCAAATAAAATCCTTAAAAGAATCATTGAACGGTTAAATAAGTTACTTTTATCAGAGTTAATGCAAGTATTTAATTATTATTATTTCAATTGCAATTACGTAATTGTTAGCAATGTAATGTAATTATTATGCAATTGTGTAGTGTAATTTGTATGCAATTATTTAATTATTATTATTTTAGTTACAATTATGTAATTTTTATTCACTGTAATGTAATTATTATGCAATTATGTAATGTAATTAGTACGCATTTATTTAATTATTATTATTATTATTATTATTATTATTATTATTTTAGTTACAATTATGTAATTGTTATGCAATGTAATGTAATGTAATTATTATTCAATTATGTAATGTAATGTAATTATTATACAATTATGTAATGTAATTAGCATGCAATTATTATTATTATTATTATTTCAGTCGCAACACATTCTGAAATGTGTAAAATTTTGCTCGTGACGTTTTTGTCAGTATGTTAATTTATTAACAAAGAAATAAGAACTTAATTTATGTTAATTTACTGACAAAGAAATAAGAACTCAATTTATGTTAATTTACTAACAAAGAAATAAGAACTCAATTTATGTTAATTTATTAACAAAGAAATAAGAGCTTAGTTTATGTTAATTTATTAACAAAGAAATAAGAACTTAATTTATGTTAATTTACTAGCAAAGAAATAAGAACTCAATTTATGTTAATTTATTAACAAAGAAATAAGATCTTAGTTTATGTTAATTTATTAACAAAGAAATAAGAACTTAATTTATGTTAATTTATTAACAAAGAAATAAGAACTAAGTTTAAAGTGTCTGATTGCAGTCTATGCATAAATTAGAAGCTCAATTATTTCAATTTAATATATAATTCTGTTGTAAATAATTTTTACTTGGATTTGCTCAAGGACCGATCCGTGTAACTATATGGAGTTTAACAGAAGATAAAGATTACAGACTTTCGACTGGTCTCATGCTAGATTGCTAGAAATAAGAACTAAGTTTTTTGTTTGAAGGGAAGCAGAAAGTAATTTGGAACAAAATTATGTCGAACTGGTGAAATTATAAATTTTTTAACAAAATTATGTCGAACTGGTGAAATTATAAATTTTTTAACAAAATTATGTCGAACTGGTGAAATTATAAATTTTTTAACAAAATTATGTCGAACTGGTGAAATTATAAATTTTTTAACAAAATTATGTCGAACTGGTGAAATTATAAATTTTTTAACAAAATTATGTCGAACTGGTGAAATTATAAATTTTTAACAAAATTATGTCGAACTGGTGAAATTATAAATTTTTTATTAAAATTATGTCGAACTGGTGAAATTATAAATTTTTTAACAAAATTATGTCGAACTGGTGAAATTATACATTTTTTTCACTTTTTAACTTACAGTTTACCGTAGATTACAAATACGCATATATTTTTTTACATTTTTATTACAGAAATTAGTAAAATACATACTTATACCAAATTTGCTTGTAAGAAAACTTTAGGGATTTGTAGGAGCTTATAGGAATAAATAGGAAAATCCTGGGTATGCAACAAATTTCCTCAAAATGAAAAAAATGAAAATACCAAAAATGAGTGAATGGTTGGAATACTGGAGGCGAGCATCTGAAAGTAAGCAGCTCTTTATCGGAGTTATAAACTCTATCAATGTACCGTAATATTATTTTATCTAAAAGTTGCATTATAAAGCCCACATTAACTATAACAACGATTCAAAAGATCCATTTTCAGTCCTTGAATCAGTTCCTTACATCGTAATTTAAGTTCCAAATCTTGGATCAAGTATGGGGAGATATGAATAATTACTGATAATAGGACAAACAGTGTTATTACTTAAAGCTTGTAATAGAAAACAATCAACGGAACCCTTGTTTTTTACTTTCTAGAACCGCTATTATCCGAAATGCCTTCAATTCTAAAGGAGTTACGTGCTATTTTGAATTGTAAATATTTAAATGGCTTTCATTGATTCAATTTGGTTTACTCAGAAATTTTATTTCGGAAGAATATCTTTTCTTTGTATGCTATTCCACTTCTTAAAGGTGTTATCCTCACTTTACTGCCGAGGTCGGCGAAAAGCATGCAGCCTAAAGCACCAATCTGCATCTTCAAAATAAAACCGTTCTCCCAAGAGAACGATATATTTGTTCTATAAACGCTTTACATTTGATAGTGTTAATCAATCAACATTTTTTTTAAAAATAATTTTGAGTAAATCTTAAAAGAGGAAGTGTTATGGAAAGTTGTTTTCGTAACACTGAAATAATTTATTTATTTTACAAAGTAAACAATAAAGTTTCGTATGACAAAAACTTTAACTGTTTGGTTCCCTAATACGTGTTAAAATAGGTTATAGAGAAACGTTCGTCTCAGAAGTAGGTTCCGAGTTGGGGACCGCATAGATACTAACTGGGAACTTACTGGTTCTCGTTTTGACCCTATATACCCAAAAACTATACTATAAAGGAAACTTATACGGGCACTGTTAGGAACCCTTTATTACTTAGAATGATAAAGTTACAAAAAGCCTATTTATATACTTCGACCTGAATGCTTTTATAGTTTCCTATTTACGCTGTATTTTCACCTCTAATTTCGTAATTATGAGGATGAAATAGCTTTTATCACTTCAAATTACAAAAATTATAGACTCTATTAAAAGGAGAGTATTACAGTATATCGTATGTCTTTTACAGTCTCAAAAGGTAAGCTTTAATTTCAAATACAGCTGAGGATAAAAGTTCACCAAGAAAATGCTGTTGGTGGAGAAACAGCTTTATGCCATGCTTTCGTTTTTTATGGTTGGTTACCAAATACACTGCCTTTTTGACAAATGCTTCTTTCCACCCACGATAAAGTAGCTAAAAAAGGAAATAAATAAAAACAGTACGTCCCGTCCTCCGCTTCCAGAGAATGTATTTTAAAAATTACATCTAAAATTTACCTTGAAATGTATCAGGAAATAAACGTGCAAATAGGTGTAACTTGCTTAATAAATAAACAATTGCTTGCACACTTGATATGATTATAAACAAATATAATCCATAATTTATAGAGTGACGTTGTTTCTTCACCTCCCCCCCTCCCGCCATCCCAACCCTCCTCATTTCCAAATTCCAGAAATGAAAATTCTCAAGAAAAATCAATACATTTTTTGCCTACATTAATTATATAGAAAAGTATGCAAGTATTCTCTTAGAATAAAACATTTACCATATTCATTGGCATTATTATACTTTCAGTGTAAGATATCAAACATAAAAAAAAAACAGCTTTACTAAAACGTAGCACGAACTCTTCTTCAAACGAAAAGAATATACGAGTATTTTCCGCTCGCTACCGCCGTTGTAAAGATACGAAAAACAATAAAATTGATATGAAAGTTTAATCTATAATAATAGACTTATAATAAAGAAAAATAAAACAAAAATTATTTCAGCTATTTCATGCTAAAACAGAAGCATATCAAAAATTAATACAGTCGTTCACATCGACAAAGCTATATTATATTACATAACATAAATTTATTTTCTCCCTTTTCTTCCCTCGGTTAGCAATGAAGGGACAGAATATAGAACTTTAAAATTCATTGAATTCCGAAACATTAAGAAATTAATTTTCATTTAATATTTCTGATATTAAATATTAATTCTGAAAATAAAAGGTGATTTGAAGTTAGAAAAACGCAGCCAAGAATTACTTTTCATGATTTCTATCTGTAACAAAACAATTTCATTAAAATATATAGCAGTAATGTACGTATCTCTTTCATGATAGTTTCGTTTAAAAAATAAAAAGGAACTAAAATCATTATTGTTATAGCTTACCAGCATGAAGTTGCAGGTTATATACTGCGCAATATTCAATATTCAATCACACTTTTTCGGGGGTTGGGATAGGGTGGAGTGAGGGGTTGAGGAGGAGGAGGAGGAGATTCGGAGATTATACACCTTGTTTTATATAGCTGAAATATACATTCGCACAGGTATATACTACAACTCAGAATGGTTCCCTGAGAAACTTTTATGTTACATACAGACCGTGCATGGAACAAGGAACTCTTCTGGGAAAATTAAATCCACTATCGTCCGAATAAGTAATGGTAAATGACGAATACTATAGTTTTTCTTTTTCATGATGGAAGCCCAACGTAGCGGTCTGGGAAGCTTTAAACCCTGGACCCTGTCCCAAAGCTGGGTCATATCTGCTTAGCAGATAGCTGGTGAGGGAAGCTATATTTTTGGGGCCTCTTTGCTAGTGACCCGTTGCACACTTTGGGCTTCCATCATGAAAAAGAAAAACTATAGTATTTGTCATTTACCATTACTTATTCGACCTATAGTGGATTTAATTTTCCAAGAAGAGTTCCTTGTTCCATGCACGGTCTGTGTGTAACATATATATTATACTTTAGTTAAAAAGCTTTAATTTTGTTTCCGCCCGAATTGTTCATTCTGACGAAAGTCAAGCTAGTTGACCCACCTTAGACCTACAGCTTAACGTGGAATTCGAACCACGATCCATCAGGTAAGTCAGAAATTACAAAGTCCTCGTCCGAACTCGATCTCACGACCTCCCGATCAGCAGCCCAGCGTCTTAATCACTATGCTACCCAAGGAACCCATTTATCTACCAACCAATTTTTTTGTATGGAAGGAGAGAGAGAGAGAAAGAGAGAGAGAGAGAGAGATGCCATACACTGTTCGAGGAATTTGAGATGGGTGCAATAATGCAATATAACAAGCTCTAAAGGTATTGGCGATAATCATTAAAAAACCCGCTGAAATTGGCAACTCTTTCAATTTGTATAAAAGCATATACCCAAAAGATTTTATAGTCTAATTCTAATAAAGCAACATACACACGATACTTTTTCATGCATATATACTACTTGTCAGGAAAACCCAACTAATCTAGAAGTTGCTTTGATTTTATTTACTAAAATTATTCAGGAAACATTGAATGAAGAGAAGGAGAGATGGGATTGATAAATGGAGGAATAAAGATAGTGTGAGACAGGACGACCCAATAGCTGAATTTAATTTTAATGAGTCTCGTACCATTATTATTTACAAATATATGCCTACAGTTAGAATAAACAATTCTTGGTTGATCCTGGGTTTAAGAACATATAATAAACAAAAACATAAAAGATACATAACTGTGAAGGAATGTTTACTTCTTAAAATGTATACACTTGTCCAAACAAATTTAACTCATTAATACTTAAAGCAAAGGCTAGTTACTATAAATGTCAATTCGGAGAATATAAAGACGATCCCAAACCATCCTGGAACCTCATTAATAGCGCTATTTACTGTATAATAAAAACAAAACTCTACACCTGGGAAACTAATAAATGATAACGAGTCCATTGCAGACTCTACAAATACTTTAAACGCCTTCAGCTAATATTTCGCTGAAGTGAGAGCTAAACTCGAGTTCAGTATCTCACCCATGCCACGATTCTTTAGGAATACACGACTTACACTAACACACTATCTCTTCTCATCACCTACTACAACATACAGTTTAATAACATCATAAAACAATAAAAAAATAAAAAAATGTAAGTTTGACATAATGCCCAACAGAATTTATGAGCGAACTTAATTGCACTCCAGCTCACAAAACTCATTAACCTTTCTATTCAAAGCGGCATCTTCCTAGATTGCCTTAAAGAGGCTAGAGTATGCCATATTTTCAAATCAGGTGATTAATGTTCCTTCGCAAATTACAGATCCATCTCCGTCCCTCCAACCATCAGTAAACTATACAAGAGAGTAATATACTAGATTACCAGTAATAGTACTAGTAATATTATTAGTGCATTAATATTACTCTTTCTTTCTATCCTCATCTATGACACTTGATCTAATGATAGCCATAAAACAATTAAAAAATAAAAATTGTACGTTGAACACAATCCCAAACGGAATTTACAAAGAGAGCAAACTTAATTGCGCCCGAGCTCTCAAAGCTCATAAGCCTATCCATTCAAAATAGTATCTTTCCAGACTGCATAAAAAAGGTTAGAGTATGCCCTATTTACAAATCAGAAGATACAACTTCTCCCTCAAACTACAGACCCATCTCCCTCTTTCCAACCGTAAGTACGTGAACTATACGAAAGAGTAATGGTGTGTATATAATCAAATAATAAAATTTATACCAAAACAAAATAATACACAAACAGCAATTTGGCTTCCTACAAAACCACGTTCAACCGCCATAACCGCTATATTAGAAGAACTTTATAGCAGTCTGAACGACAAAAAGACGTCAATAATCATCCTACTTGATCTGGCTAAAGCCCTTGACACAGTACCTCATCATATACTCATTAAAAAATCGAGCATTGCGGCTTTAGGCGATTCCGCTCAAGGCGATTCCGCTCGTATACTTGAGTAAAAGGACTCAATTTGTAGCACGTGACGCTCATACTTAACAGACAAAATTCATATCCCACGGAGTACCACAAGGAAGTATTCTAGCACCTATTCTGTTTCTCCTTTACATAAATGACTTTCACCAAACATTGACCAACTCGTCCTGTTACCAGTACACAGATGAATGACACAGCAATCATAATTTTTAACAAGGACTTATTGCCATTCCAATCTACTGCCACCAGTGAACTGCAACGAATTTACGGCTTAATGACAACAAGTTATCATTAAATATAAAATAACAGCTTATGTAGTTATCACAAAAAAGGAAACGATGTCCCAGTTAAATCTAAATATAAATTCAATCGTATAAAACAAGTGCAGTCGGCCAAACTTCTGGGAATTACCCTCCCCGAAAACCTGTCATTCAAACAGCACAGTGAAGACCTATGCAACAAATTAGCCAAAGTCGTATGCATAATTTAAAAAAAAAGGGTGCGGCATTCTCCCCAAAATGTCCTCAAATCCATATACTACTACACTATGACACCGCAATACCACCTGTCTGTCTTCTTTCGGGATACCCCTGCGGATATTGCGTCTCTCCCTGTTTAGCATCCATTTCACTCCCTGAGCACAACATAACTTGAAACTGATTCTTTTGGTTTCCTTATGAACGTGATAAATTGTGAAAATTTGCATATGCTCAGTAACTTTTGAATTTTCAGTTAGTTATTTTTGTGGTTTTAATGAAATTTTACTGCACCCGGTTGGGAAACATCGCTCTAGGCCAGTGATTCCCAACGTGGGGCGCACGCCCCACAGGGGGTCAATTTGAATATTTTGGGGGCAATTTGAAAATGCTACAATAAAATGAAATTTATACATAATAATTTTTATAAGTAAATATATTTTAAAATTTCAATAACATATAATTATTTTTATTTGCAACATTTTTACACGACGACAACAATTCCATATTTTACTTAACATGTTGATTCAAAGACAAAGATATTTGGCTTCATTACATTTCTGGAATTATGTCAAAAGAATATTTCTGCAAGAAAATATACCCAGTTATATTGGCTAAATAAGTGTGAGGTAACTGATGATGCTTTACTTGTCATTGTGGATCATTTGAAAATACTGGCCTGTGATTTAAAGTACAGATTTTCTGATTTAAAAGAAATGAGTTTTCCATCTTGGCTAACTCAGCCATTGCTAGTGGACCTATCTGAAGTGGGCATGAAGTACCAAGAAGAACTGACTGAAATACAAATGATGAGTCTGTTAAACTATATTCAAAGTAAAAGGAACCATGATGTGGCTCTGTGATGAGACCAAGACTAAATACCCAAATTCAACTCATTTGGCGAGAGAGCTACTGTTACCATTCCCATCTTCATATTTGGTGGAATGTGGTTTTAGTGCTGTAAGTGACTTACTACAGAAAAAAAGAAACCGACTGGATATCACAAAACGAGGAGACTTAAGACTGAAGCTAACTAAGTTAGTGCCTGAAATCAAAACCATTTGTAGTAAACATCAAGCTCAAGGATCTCACTAACTTGAGATTATCAAACTTTAAATTTGCTGTATTTTTACCTAATATTGTGAATTTAAAGTGGTATTATTGATTAAATTACTTTTTTGTGAATTTAAAATTGCAACTTTTCAACTGAGAAGTTTTATTTCAAGGAAATAATATAGTTAGCTTCAATCTCAAGTTTCTTGACTCATATTTAATGTAATTCATATTGAATGTACTCATATTATTGAAATTTAAAATTATAACTTTTCAACTGAGAAATTTTATTTCAAGGTAGTAATTTAGTTAGCTTCAACCTCAAGTTTATTTACTCATATTGAATGTACGGTTACTCATATTAAATGTACTCATATTATTGTAAATTTTAAATAATACCTTTTCAACACCAAATTTGTTTTTATATTAATGGGGGGCATCAAATTTTTTGAGGTGTCGAGGTGGGGCATGGCGCAAAAAAGGTTGGGAACCACTGCTCTAGGCTATGCAACTAGATCTTTGTGCTCCACCAAACCCAACCTCTGCATAGAACAACTTCGATCAAGAAACAAAAATCTAACCCGCTAAACTTTTCCACATAAAACAGGTAGATAAACTCCCCAAATCATATATTTCTATTATCTCACCTACTATCTCCATTCCAACTTCACCCTACTGTCTTCCCAACTCCACACACCAGTTACGCATAAGTAAGACAATTAAATCATCCTTATACATCAAAAAATCTTTGAGGAAGATCATTGTATTGAATATGTTATATTTCAATATATGTGATCTCCAATTGTATGGCCAGATTATAGTGGTATCTCACACGGCATCCATTGCTAAGTTACCATATTTGCACTTAATTTACCATAAATCGAAAAATAACTCGTTTCCGCTAAACAAGCATTTCATTTGTTTACAAATGGCAGTCAGGTCTGTGCTGTATATCTATCTCTCTATCTATCTATCTATCTATATATATAATGGAAATTCTTTTATTGATTCACTTGACCCATTAGAAACCAATGATGTGAATTCAATTCAACGCGAATGCAGAGTTTCTGGCGTAATTTGAGGTTGTAAATATAGCTGTCGAAGTTAGCCTTAAACCCTAGATCCAATCCCAAAACTGGGACTAGTGACCAGTTGCCCGCGTTGGACTTCCTTTATGAAAAGAAAAAACTTTGGTATTTACCATCTACTATTACTTATTCGGACTAGAGTGGTGGATTTAATATCCCAGAAGAGTCTCGTGTTCAATGCGCATTACTTCTGTGCTCTCTCTCTCTCTCTCTCTCTCTATATTATATATATATATATATATATAAACCTTTGGTTAGCTTCCTCCCAAATTCTTCATTCTGACGAAGGTCAAGCTTTTCACTCCACCTTAGGCCTACAGTTTAACGTGGAATCCGAGCCACGCCCCACCAGCAGCCCAGCGTCTTAACCACTAGGCCACCCAGGGTACTCATTTATCTACCAACCACTTTCTTTATTGTGTGGAAGGATGAACAGCTGGGTTTTGCTGCGCCCCGGCTGCCGTCACCGGGTCTCGATCCCGGGGCCGATGGATTCGTAGTCAGCAACGCTAACCACTACACCATTCAGCAAAAAAGGTTGGAAACCTCTGTTGTACTTAACAGTCAAATTATTATTCGTAAAATTCCTCCATTTATTTAATAATAAACTATATATATATATATATATATATATATATACATTCAACTGCAAAGAACACGCAGTATAATAACGTGTTCTTTACGATATATATATATATATATATATATATATGTGTGTGTGTGTGTGTGTGTGTGTGTGTGTGTGTGTTCGAGAGAGAGAGAGAGAGAGAGAGATATGTTAATTACCTCTCTAAAAGTGTGTTAAGAATTTAAGTTGACGTTCTGTTGGCCGTTATTATGACTGAAGGAACCAATTTTCACTAACGTTCCACCAAGTCACTCTCCTGCACAACAATCAAGAGAAAGAGCAGGCTTTATGGGCCTTTTGGTGAACATTACCTTACTCGTATAAAAGATAAGGCGATAAACTCCTCTTAGGGTTCGTACGCGATTCATTAACTAATAGTAATGGTCTACAATCAATAGAAAAATAAAATCTTTATTCGGAAAACGAATACAAGTGACAGAATTTGCAGTTGAAAGCATGGAAGCTTTTTAGGCAAAATTTATATTAAAAATGTAATATGTAAAAAAAACATTATTAAATACGAAAGCAATTTCTAGTTTACTTTTTAAAGGCACATTATATGTATGAGGAACTTAACACTTTAGCTTCCGGAGGTCTTTTCCGAGACTGAATAGAATCGTCTGACGTTAGCCAGAACAAAATCAGTAAAGTAACACTGAGCGCTGGAGGGTTAAATACCGGTGAATATTCGAACAGCAAGAACTATAGTAAATGAGGATCACATATACTTTATCTGTATTAAAAAAATTTTACTTAAACAATGGAACCGAACTGTTTAGTTCTCTATACAACCAAATAGCTCTGTAATATCAAAATATCAAACTGGACTAGAGGGCATGGAAACAATATACTTACACTCCCCCCCCCGCCCCCCGCCCCGAGCCGCTCACTGCTTCCATTACAATTCTCAAAGAACGACTCATTCGCCCGAAAGGTGGTGTTTTTGGAACATAGCCGTTTTTTAAACCTCAAATATTTTCCTCAAATTGTGACAAGGAAAATTTCCGAGAAATAATTTTCTACCACTCTTTGCTCATCAAGGATGCTGAAATGGAGTCTTTCATGGTTGGAACGTGGAGGTGGTGGCTGAAGGTTAGGTCTTTTGTACTTCGTATGGAGAGGCTGAGGTTTTATTCAATATACAGGGTGTCTCAAAAGTCACTATCTATTTCGGTGACATTAGATGTTTTTTTTAAAAATGCTATGCTGGCATAAAGATATGTACTTCTGGTGCAAATTTGTGTATTTAAAAAAGTTAATTGTTTATTATCTGACATGCTTGAACAATTCCTCGAACCTCAACTTCTTACAGATGGCATTCTTGACACAGTAGTTTTTAGCAGGATGGAGCACCGTGCCATTATGCAATAATGTACGTGATTATCTTGACAGACGCTTCCACGGTCGCTGGATTGGTCGTGGAGGAACACAACCATGGGCAGCACGTTCACCCGATTTAACACCATTAGATTTTTTCGCCTGGGGTTTCATTAAGTCTAAGGTGTACACTGGTAGAAGAATTATGATGTAGCCGAACTTCGAAATCGTATTACCGATGCAGTTCAGAAAATAACACCTCAAATGCTGGAAAGTGTGTTCCGGGAAACAACTTATCGCTTTGAGCTCTGTAGAGACACTGATGGTCGCCATGTGGAGACAGATAAATAAATAGCGCTAATTCTTTGTGGCACTTACTTTGAAATAAATATATTTTTCATGTCTTAAACCAGTTTTTCGTAATTCCCATTATTTTTCAAAATAGATAGTGACTTTTGAGACACCCTGTATATTAGTATTGTATTAATAATAAAACAAAACTTGTTACTTCTTATTCAACTAATACAATAAATAGAATTAGCAAAAGCATTACTTGGACAAGATACACTTTATATAATATAGAGCAGGGCCGGCCAACCACATGCCCGCGGGCCAAAAGTTGCCCTTTTGACTTTTGGAGGTTGCCCGCCTCAGAAATAATAAATAAAAAAATATATTAATTCTATAAAAAAATTAAAATAAATAAAAAATTAAATAAAAAATAAATAAAAAATTATTATCATATGCACAATCAGTGATATACTGTATACTGTTTGTTTTAGACGCCAATATTTCCCTACCCTTCAGAATCTTAGTGACTTTGCTACCACCTCGACGTTGTTTCTTGTCGATCGCTTTACCACACGGAACATTGTATTCAGAAGTAAGTTTTATTTGTAATTTTTAAGATTTTGTATTTGGCAAAAGTTTAGTATAAATTTACTTTGATAAACGGTTATTTGCAGTTATTAATTGTGATATTTTAATGATAATGATAAAATATTAAGGTGGCCCGCTTGACTTTTGATTTTTTATAAAGTGGCCCGCTGACAAAACAACTTGGCCGGCCCTGATATAGAGGAACAAATACCCTCCCCAAAGTGCGTCACGTAAACGTGTACTTAGTCCAAATTATTAATCTATCTATCTATCTATCTATCTATCTTATTTATCTATTTATCTATCTATTTATCTATCTATCTATCTATCTATATAACATTGTACCCGTTGAGGAAGAATTTATCTATCAGTAACTTAAAATTAAATATAAATTCATTTAAGAAAAACCATGCACGTATTTACGTAATTGAGAATTCAAAGTACTTTTAGCAATACATTCTGGAATTAAGACTTTAATAAGCTTGGGCATACTTGGGTATATTTCTGGTGCAGCTCTTCATCGTGATGGCAGACTTCATTGAGGTTTTCAATAAGTTCAACATTATCAGTTACTATTTTATTATTTATTTTTATTTTTACTCATTCCCTTAAGTTTTCTGTCGGATTCATATCCGGTGAATTTCAAGGTCATTTCACTAGTGGAATCTGATATGGACCCAAATGAAAGCCTTGACTGACTTCGTAGTGCGACACCGAACTGAATCCTGCATAAAAATAAACTTTTCTCCATTGGGAAGCCAATCTTGAAGTTGAGAAAGAAGTCTTATTTCCAAAACTTCGTTATATTACCTTTGTCGTATTGTTCTCTCCACTGTATAAAGTCTCCCAGTGCCCTTACCGCTAACAACTGACTAGACCATAATAAAAAAAAGAACGTTTTTACTCTTCTTGCAATACAATCTTCTTTGTATTTTTTTTTACCCTTTCTTTTCTTCTTCTTCTTCGCAGAATAAACTGAGACTTATCAAATACAATTTAAAAAAGTGTTCTCATCTCGCTGAAATACGCCTGCAAACTTATTAAATCTTACACTTTAGTCAAAAGGAATATTAAAGAAATGAAATAGCTTTTAATTTTTTACATTGTTAACTTCAATTTTTAATTAATTTTTATTCAATAAGTTTATATTAATTCAAGTCTTAAATAATTTAACTTTAATCTTGAAAAGTTCTAACGTAGACGGTATATATGTATGTAGGAGAATTACGAATACTGACTAATCGGGGTCCTTGGTGTAGTGGTTACCATATCCGACCGGCAATTGAATAATCCTGGGTTCGATTCGTGGGAGGTACCTTATTTTTCATTTGCTCGTTCTCCCTCCTCATCTTGTGCGGAACGCTCTTATACACAAGCGTCGTTCTTTACATTAATTATACTGTGTGTTGTTCGCAGTTAAAATATATTATATATACTGTATATATATATGTATATATATTATACATTAGTACTTTTATAATTCGTTAAGTTTAATTACTTAAATATAAATTCTCATTCTCGTAAAATTAAATAATATATTTGACGATTTAATTCGGGATTTAAGAGGAGAATTCTAAAACAATTTTTAGCAAATTTCGTTGGAATACAATCTGGATCCGCATAATTAATGTAATAATTGAGCGCAGTTTATAAATAAGAAAACAAATTTGGGATCTTTTTCTTTATAGCCTTGTTTTACCGTGTTAATTGAATGCTCGGTTAGGTCAACTGTACGCCTTTGACGATTGGTTAGGTTAAGTTGTTAGGTTAACGTAACTATCATGGCTCAACCTAACCATTTGTCAAGGTCGTACAACTGAAAAGAAAAAGTTAGGGATCACCTGGCGATTAGGGCTCCCGTGTATTCTTGTTTTTTGCTTTATAATACCAAATATAATAATAAATTAAATTGAATGCCCGGTTAGGTCAACTGTACGCCCTTGACGATTGGTTAAGTTAATTCGTGATATATTCGTTAGTTTTAACGAAGATATCATTTGGTAATTGAGGCTGGGAGCCCTGATCTTCAGGTGATCCGAAATTAGGGGTGCTATAAAGGAAAATTGGTTTGATACTAACCAGTCCAAGAGAAATTAATACAAGTGGAAATCTAACCTTTCTAACTAAGTTGAGAGTAGGTTTATTAGTGCGTGTTTGAATAAAAGGACCGTTTTGGCAGGCATTTGTGGAAGATAAAGTGAACCTTCAGGTTACATGTAGGAAAATTAATTCCAGATGGACTACGTACAGTTCCTTTCAAGTTACAGCAGTCTGTGATGATCCAGGGGTATTTATGGATCCAGCAGTATGGCCGGAATGGTATATGTATGGCGGTTCTATGAGAAAAAGGGGAGAAAAACACCTGCAGCCCCTCTCGCAAGTGCTGGAGAGGGTAATTCTTTATAGCGTTGTTTTACTGTGTTAATTGAATGCCCGGTTAGGTCAACTGTACGCCTTTGACGATTGGTTAGGTTAAGTTGTTAGGTTAACGTAACTATCATGGCTCAACCTAACCATTTGTCAAGGTCGTACAACTGAAAAGAAAAAGTTAGGGATCACCTGGCGATTAGGGCTCCCATGTATTCTTGTTTTTTGCTTTATAATACCAAATATAATAATAAATTAAATTGAATGCCCGGTTAGGTCAACTGTACGCCCTTGACGATTGGTTAAGTTAATTCGTGATATATTCGTTAGTTTTAACGAAGATATCATTTGGTAATTGAGGCTGGGAGCCCTGATCTTCAGGTGATCCGAAATTAGGGGTGCTATAAAGGAAAATTGGTTTGATACTAACCAGTCCAAGATAAATTAATACAAGTGGAAATCTAACCTTTCTAACTAAGTTGAGAGTAGGTTTATTAGTGCGTGTTTGAATAAAGGACCGTTTTGGCAGGCATTTGTGGAAGATAAAGTGAACCTTCAGGTTACATGTAGGAAAATTAACTCCAGATGGACTACGTACAGTTCCTTTCAAGTTACAGCAGTCTGTGATGATCCAGGGGTATTTATGGATCCAGCAGTATGGCCGGAATGGGTATATGTATGGCGGTTCTATGAGAAAAAGGGGAGAAAAACACCTGCAGCCCCTCTCGCAAGTGCTGGAGAGGGTAATTATGGAGACATCATGCGTCGTACTGTGGAGGAAAATCCAGCTGGGTCTAATGCTGTAACTGCTGTGCCTGGTATAAGTGGAATTCAACATGTAGAGATGGCTGGCAGAACTCCTGCATCTTCCTAATTGCAACATTCAAGGTAATCTCTTATAACTGTAGAGGCCTAAACTTAGGCAATAACAGCAAACACAGGCGGATCATAAGTGATAAGCTGTTAGAGGATGCTGATATTCTCTGTCTGCAGGAAACATGGCTATGGAAACAGGACTTAAAGGACCTGAATAGCCTGTCCAGTAACTTTCATGGAATAGGGGAGGCCACCAGAGATAAACAAGATTGTCTCCTTGCAGGCCACTCACCTGGTGGTGTAGCTATTCTATGGAGGTTGGGGTATGGGAAATATATTAGTGAATTAAAACTTGGTTTGAATTGGCTAACTGGAATAAAAATTTATGTAGACAATCAAAAATTTGTAATTCTGTGTATCTATGTGCCTTTTCAGGCAGTTGATAATGAAGATTACCTCATTAAATTGGGGCAGGTCTGCAGTATTATTGATGAGTTGGATACGACATGTGTAGCTATTATTGGTGACTTTAATGCTAATGTGCTTAATGATAATTCTCTGTTTAGCAACCACTTAAAAGCCTTCTGTGAAGATAATAACTTGACCCTTTCATCCATGTGTAGTCTTCCTGGTGATAGCTTTACTTATGTTAGTAATAGTTGGCACACCACCTCATGGTTGGATCATTGTATTTGTACGTTCATTATACACAGTGATTCACTGGCCTACTTAGTCACTAGTCAGTGCTCCAGACAACTATCTCTTAATCTTCTATGGACCTATTGTATAATGTTTGTACCTGTTGAGTCTGAAATAAAGTGTTTGTTTGTTTGTTAACACACCGCTTCTAATTGCATTTAAATAGACAAAGATCCTTTTCAAATGAGTGAAGTACCCCACATACAAAAGTAATAGTAATAGATGACCAAGTAATAGTAATAGTAATAGAAGGAATCAAAAGTAATAGTAATAGTAATAGAAACCCAGTAATTTACCCCATGTCTGATATATATATATATAACGTTTACGAAACCCCTAAAACTAAAACTATGGCCTCAGCTGAAAACACCGCATAGAATGATGCAAAATTAGAAGCATTTGAGAACGACCATAACCGTTACTTCGCAAGAGCTATAAAGATTACCACATTGTGACAACATCTATACATCCTAGAAGGATGGACCCCTTTCGTAATATTCGACCGTAAACACATTGGATTCGAGGAAATTTGAATTCGTCAAATTATACACAAAAATTCAGTCATGCAGCTTAACCATTTCGAAGAAAGCCAAGCGTGAAAGAACAGGGTAATGCAGAAGAATCCCGTCCGCCATCAGAAGGATAGCGAAGCATCGAACAATGATGGATGTTACATGTACCAACAGAATTAATGTTTCTACTTTACTGACTCTGGTGCCAACTCTATTTGTGCCGGCTTGATGAGGAAACTGAAAGAGGCCTGATTTCCTACATCCAATTACATTCTGACAGAGAGAGAGAGAGAGAGAGAGAGAGAGAGAGAGAGGAAAACTCAATGCCCCCTTAACTCGAAGATGTCTCGCAGAAGTTTGTCTGCACCTCTGCTGGCCACACTTCAGCTTCCTTGTTTATTAAAATTCTGTTTTGAAATCCGTCGGTCTGATTGGTCAATATTTTTTTTAGGGTCAGTTGTTTAGCCTCCTTCGTAACAGCAAAGGTCATGGGACGGAAGGGACCTACTGACAGTTTTACGTGGAATCCGAACCACGTCGCTAAATCATATGGACGCAGAGGACGGTCCCCCATTCAACTACAACCTAGACACAATGTCGCTTAACTTCGCTGATAGACGAGAAGCCGTGTTTCGACATAACTACGATGTAGTCCTCTCTTTGATTGATCAATGTACTGTAGTTATGATCATCTTACTGGTCAAATTTTTAAACTTCTCTCTCTCTCTCTCCAAATAAAAGACAGAATTATCCGTTAATATATTTTACTTTAGAAAACAATATAAAAAACTAGCATTTGTTTTCATTGACAATCATAGTCAGTTCCCTTCACCACACACACACACACACACACATATATATATATATATATATATATATATATATATATATATTTATATATATATTATAAACAGGGAGTAGCCAAAAGCAAGAGCCATGCAACTTGGAAATACATTTCAATATGTTTCAAGAAAACATGTTGAACTTTTTGAGGTGTCTCATACGTAAAATACAAAAATGTTAAAACCATTCCTCATTTTACCTATTTATTACTCCTGACTTCTGTCATAAGGATTAATAGGTAATGAGGAATTGCTTTCCAACATTTTTTTTTTTTTTTATATATTTCAAGCACTTTCATAAAGTTCAACATAATTGTGTGAAACGTAGTGAGATGTGTTTGCAAGTTAATGGTCCTCAATTCCAATATTTATTATAACCCTTTTTGGTAAAATAATATAATGGACATGGTTCCTGACTTTTGGTTACACCCTGTTTATATATATACTGTATATTGTGTATATATAAGGAAGCTGATTAACTGCCCTTTAACACTCGAATTTATTCACTTGAAATCTTCTGAAGAGATAGTCATCCTTGAGTAACTGCTTGTAGTTTTTTTTCTTGTGTGTTTATCTTATTTTATCCTGCGCATCTTTCAACAGGGTGTCCACAATCTCCTGTCACACTTTTTTTTTACCTTAATGCACTGACCAACAACTGAAATATGTGAAATAATGACAATTACAATTGTACAGTGTTTATTTATTCACAAGCGAACAGGTTTAACATATTTATGTATTTACGAGGTTCAGAGAATCGGTGTTCGAACACCATCATTCTCGTGACAGAGAAAAATTTATCGCCACGTTCGGTGTGATATCTTCCTTAACATGGATGGAGTAATTAGGCGAAACGCTTGTTTTGGCTTCTCTCTTGTGTGATATCTCTGTTTTGCAACTTTTTCTTTCACAATTAATGTACTGTGAGTAAAAAAAAACAATAGGATAACAGGACATTGTGGACACTCTGTATAATACTGATTAATTAGTAGTTTTTGTTTCATTATGCTTTCTATTTATATTTTTTATAATAATTTAACATTTAATTATATATATATATATATATATATATATATATATGGTTGTTGTTGTTTTTTGTGTGTGTGTGTGTGTGTGTGTGTCAGATGATGAGAAGATGTACTTAAAAGGAAGCTTTGAAAAATCTTTCATTTGAGGCTTTGATTAGAGGATGTTCCTCTCCATCTCCCCTCTGTGTATTAAAGTTCCCTCTTCCAATTACCCCATTCATTTGAGGACAATTTTTACCCCCCTTCTTTTTTTTTTTTTACGAGAACCCCATTTTAGTGTTCCCCTCTTGGGGCCGAAATCAATCTTAATTCCCGTTGCAATTTATGCTTTACTCACTAGGCATCTCTAGCGTGGCAGAAGGTATCTTCGCCTTCATATTTATCAGCCGGATTAAGAAATAAATCACGTTTTTGGTTTGTGCTACTGTTGCGTTCTCGAGGCCCCTTCCAATCCCGATGGTAAACTGCCCATCACGATATCCTTATATAAAGGTTTCCTAATTAATGTGCACGTACAGAAAAACTGGCATTTTATACGTGTATTTTTTAAAATATTTTGTAACTAATGCGGGTGTGTGTGGTGTGGTGTGTGGGTGTGTGTGTGTGTGTGTGGATGTGTTTTTTAGATACATAATCGTCATATTCAGAATTGTACAATTGCGGAAATAAATTTGCCGAAAAAAAATTTTAAAAATGGTTAATTATAAATTTTTGGGAAAATCCTTTTCGAAATTTTATTTATTTATTTATTATTTTTATTTTTTTACATTTTTTGATAAACGTGATGTACTTCTTTAATGTAAACAAAAAATTACATTTCACCGCTTAATAACGTCGAAATATTTACGATAACTTCGATTTGTAAATGTGCATCGTTTTCCTGGTGATTCCACTTCATCATCAGTTCATTATACAACTGTTTTTTCATATAAGAAGTGGTTACCCACAATGGAGACAGATAATATAAATCACCAATATTTTAATCCTTTTGCTGCGATCAATTTCGTAACGCTACGAATTTTGGTACCGTATATACGGACCACCCGCAACGAAAAGGTTAAATGTATGCCTCAAATGAAACTCAATTCATCCATTATTACACGTATATAATCCAACAACATTGATGAAATCTTATATTTAGCACATACTCGTATCTTTATATCTTTCAAACAATCAAAACCCTCAATTCTGACATGCTTTTCCTCAAACTGAACTTAATTGGTGTCGTATATACTCTTTGAATTCAAACTATGAACATTAATCGAGCCTTGATAAAGAGAAAATTAATTACTAAGTGAATATTACATAAATTTAAGTGTTTCGTGTTTGTATTTGTTTGTGTAAGATTAAGTCTTTAATAGCGTATCGTCGTTCTTCTAATTGGCGAAATTCATCAAATTTAGAAAAATTTCCAATCCAATATTCAAATTCTTGAAGATGTTGCAAGTGGCTATATATATATATATATATATATATATAACCGACAGTAACCTAACCTAATCAGGAGTTGCATAGATTTTTTTCCGACAGTAGAAATGTTTCTAGAATTTTTATATGTATTTTTTAATGTTCTGAAGTATCGAAAATGATACCTCACAAAATATTTACCCCACTACATATGTCAATTATTACATTTCAATTATGTTCAGTTGTCCTACACACACACACACACACACACACACACACAAATTTGCGCATCGCCGCATAAGCGAGGTACCGACTTTTCTGAATCCATATCTCTACAAAACTTATTAACCAAACCCAATTTAACCCAATTTAACCTAACCTAAGCTAACCTAACCTAACCTTAGTGCCTTCGAACCTAAAAGGGCGTGAAAAGTGTTTCGAACGCAGTTGAGGGACGCAGTTTATGAGTTCTGTTTAGTCGTTCAATAGTGAGGTATTCGCTAATCTAACCTAACTGAACCTAACTTAACCTAAACTAATCAGGACTAACATATTTCCTCTTTCGACAATAAGAATATTTCTGTAGATTTTTGTTAATATAAATTCCGAGGTACCAAAAGTGTTACTTCACAAAACATTTACTCTACTACATCATACACTAGACCGAATGCTCCACCAGGATTCGAACCCGAAACCACCTGAGTAGGAGTCGTGAGTGAGCGCTATCATCATACAAAAACCATGTTATTCGTGTTATACGTGCTATTCATATGTCCACATATGTGTGTGTGTGTGTGTGTGTGTGTGGTGTGTGTAACTTATAAAATTTAAGCAAACATGTAATATGTTTTCTTGCTAATTAAACCTGACTTTCATAACATCCCTTAATTAGATCTTTTACCCACTTGGAATTAATTACATTTCGAATAATTTAAGATAAATATTTACACCATAAGTTAGTTTACCGCACACACACACACACACACCACACACATATATATATATATATATATATTATATATGTGTGTGTGGAAAATTTGGGAGTACCGAAATGGAAGACCCACCTAATCTTGGATAAGCCATATTGACATTAAAAAAAATAATAACAATAAAAAATAACTCAGAAGGAGAACTTGAACTCTTGCTGAGAAAAATTAAAAGACACCAACGAAGAAACAAATATGGGATGAAAAGAAAAAAGATCCCATGCTAGAAATGGCAACACGGTTTTGGGAAGAGAAGAAAAAAGATCGGGATAAGCTGAATAAGCAGAATAATAGGGAGGACGAGGAGGCGCGAAACGAAAGAAGCCGGAATAAAAATGTTCATTATTGGTGTCAAGAAATAAAACGTATATTAAAATTTCAAGGTAAGAAGTTCATAAATTTCCCTTCGGTTATTAAATTTAGGTTAAATAAGCTGACATTTCAGCTGTAATTGTTTAACAAAAGAGTATGGAAGTCCTGTTTATGGACAAATAGTTAGGCTGGTTCATCTTTGGCCTAGGTCTTCCATCTCCAACGTAGTCTAGGTTGTGTTTAGGCTACTCTGGTTGGAGCAGGACCTATTTTTTCCATATCCACATTGGTGGCCCGTTCGGGGAAGGGTTATTTGCTGTGAAAACCTTAACCTTGAATAAAATAAAATTAAAACAAACAAAAAATATAAAATTACGCCTTATCAAACATTTTGACATCTGAACAGAATTTATTCCATGTTTGGCTTTTTCAAATATTTACTACATATAAATAATAATAAATTACGAAGCCCTAACTAAAAATAAAAATAAGAAATAATTCAAATACTTCAAAACTTATCATTTGGTCATATATATATATATATACGTACACACACGTGTGTGTGTGTGTGTTTAGAGATGAATAAATAAATCTACTCTTCAATATATCACATACAAAAGTACTTTTGTTTAAATTAAACGCATAATATATATTGCCCCTTTTTCTGTTTCTAAAACGAAGACAATTCTGGTTGCGAAGACAAAGTATTCTCTCATTATCCACAATGGAGTACCAGAAACGCTATATTTATCCATACAGTATGTACAATACTTGCATAAATTTTCTCTGAAGAGTAGTAATCAGTAGAAATATTCAAATTTGGAGACTTAATATCCTGTTCAAACGAACACTGAATGATCCTCGACGGCATTATCTTCTTCAAATTTCAATTGAAATTTAGTTAAATGACATCAGAGAAATTCAATAACGCTAGATGCCTCACTCATTATGAATAAACAGAAGTGCCAGAGTGGAGCGTAATTTTCCCCTCAGCAACGAGACGTTCGAAGCAACCAATCACGAGTCACTTCAACGAATAACGGTTTTTCTATCACCCAATTAAAATAACGTTTAATATTTGAATTTCATTGTTTATATGTTGTAGCATTTTCTATATTGTATTTATATAGCATAATGATTGGATTTTAATTTCATCTTTTCAATATATATCATATATATACTGCGTGTGTGTATATATATATATATGGGGGGGGGGGTAAGTTAAAAATTTAAACTTATATAAATAGATAAATACGTATCTATCAATATATATACACATATTGAAAGGAGTAAGTGAGTAATAACACACTTTTAGACCATGATGAAAAAAATTACCGCTTTGAGCCAGAACAAAGGTTCTTGCATAAGATTAATAATACATTTTGTATAATTCTTATTGATTTAATTCACTAATTCCCAACCTGTGGTTACGCGGAGCTCTTTAAGGCGGTACGCAAAAGAGTTATAAATACCCAGCTTACTAATAGTTAATTACTTTAATGATAATATTTTTCAATACGGATGAATAAAACCTTTACTAGTGCGGGTTTGCGTACTATCCAATTTGCCGTCCAAGTACATTTAGATTCCAAATTATTTAACGATAACGTACAAAGTCAAAATCAAAATTTCGATTCAGTATAAATGTCGATGAATATCATCAGAATAAATCTAACATTTTAGATAAGTTGAAAATTCAAAATTGAACGCCATCGTCCCCTCCCTACTGTTTTGATTAGGTGATACGTGCACCCTCCTTCCTTCCTTCCTTCCTTAATGGTGGTACTTAGAAAATCATGGTGGCAAAAAGTGGTACGTCGATCTATAAAGTTGGGAACCCCTGATTTAACTAATCTTCTTTATCTGACCTTCTTTGTCTTATTTGTATATTCGACAACCTCTCACCCCATTATAAGCAAATTTCACCTTTCGTAATCAGGTTTATTTCTTTATATGTTTATGAATTATGTCGTGTTTTTTTTTTTTTTTAATAAAGATAATAATCGGAGGGGGTTTGTCCAGATGAAGTATTTTTCAGTATTAGTACGTTATTGTTTATTTAAAATATTTAATTGTGTCTCTCTCCGCGAGTAAAATGTTAATGATGGTCTGAACTCGTGATCCCCGTTTGTTAAAAATGTTTCGGCAGTAAATAATGAATAATAGTGTGTAATTATCCCGGTCCCTTTGCTTTGTTGTTCGAAAGTTTAATGGCGGACACGTCTACCCGTCTGCCCGTGGTTATAAAGTACAGTGAAGCGAGTGTAAAGAGAAGAAAAAGCAAAGGACAAGAGGAAAGTAGTAAAGTAAAGTAAATAAGGAATAAAACAATGAATTGAATGAGGTACACGACAATTAACAACACGTTTATTTGCGTACAATGTTAAATTATATAAAAAATAAAAATGCTGGTGTGTGTATATGTATATATATATATATATAAAACATGGTTATTTTTTCTTTTTTATTATTTAAAACGGGTTTTCAGCCGGAATACGTATACCTCTGAGAGTACATATTAGATTTTTCAGGAGTACAAAGTAAACTCACAAAATATGTGTTCATCTCATTTTCTTTTGTAAATGCAAGTTAATAATGATTATATAATATATATATATATATATATATATATATATATATATGAATGTTTGAACTCAGTGTGTGTATACATATATGCCTTTTGTGTGGAGGTACACGAGAAAACACCTTGACATTTCAAATGTACGCAGTAGTGTAGGAGGAGTAATGTGCGCCCTATTGAGCATTCTTATTACAAGTTAATCTGGTTCGTTGTTGAGGGCGCCACCGGTGTTATGATATCAACGGTTTTACGGTTAAATGATGAGAGTACTATCATTACCTACACATATGAAACGCACTTAACCATGAAGTGTTGGTCTTTTTCCGTGTCTCATCTACCCTGTGAGCAGTCCAGTATACTCTTCAACACAACGCTTCTTCCTCTATTCCTCACTACACATGCATCTTACACACTACACAATCTTTTCAAAATTAAAAAAAAATATGGATTAAAAATAGCATTAATTTTTTTTTTTGTATTTTTAGCTCTTTTTCTTCTCTTTCTATTGGTGGGAAGGGGTCGTTTTTGCGGGCATTCGTCCTTGACCATTCCTTCTTCCATAAAAACAAATATCATCGCTACCGTGGACTTGAAGCTATTGGACGCCTCTTTGAAGGAAGACTAAAAAATGTAATGATGGGTTTGTTTAACCTCCTTCGTAACAGCTAAGGTCATAATTGAGGCTCTCGGGCGAATAGAGGCGAATTAACCATTCGGGATTTTGGTTGATTCGCCTCTATTCGCCCGAACGCCTCAATTATGACCGAGGGAACCTACAACTTTATACGGTATTCGAACTACGGGTCGTTACATAGTCTGGACGCAGACAACAGTCTCCCATCCAACTATCCGATCCATTGTCGTTTAACTTCTCTTGTCAATGAGAAGTGATGTTACGACATTGGCTACGACGTAGCCCGAAGGAAGACTAAACGTTGCCACTTGTGCATGAAAATTTTTTTTGGAAGAATACAGTGTATTAAAAAATTACGGGGGTTTTAAGCAACGTAACCCTAAAACCCCGATATTATTTTCTGGACACCCTGCATATCCAGCTGAAGAGTGAACTCATAGCAAGACTGAACTGGTAGATGCCAGGGATATGTTCAGTCACTGTTTTGAATTGAACTTCTAATCTACATTTCTCAGAAACAGTCTCGTTACTACCAGAATCTGGTTGTATCCATTAGGACAGTAGTTCTTATGTTAGCTGAAGGAACTATAACCTTGGTTAATCTTGGATTGTTTCCGCCCGAATTGTTCATTCTGACGGAGGTCAAGCTTTTTCCTCCACCTTAGACTTACAGTTTAACGTGAAACCCGAACCACGACTCAACACGGGTGGTCAGAAATTACAAAGTCTTCGCCCGAACTTGATCTCACGACTCCCGATCAGCAGTCCAGCGTCTTAACTACTAGACTACCCAGGGTACCTATTTATCTACCAACCAACTTTTATTATATGGAAAATGAATAGCTGGGTTTGTTGCTCGCCCGCCTGCCGTCACCGGCAATCGAACCGGGGCCGGTGGATTGGTTAGTCACCAATGCTAACCACTACACCATAATCCAAAGATTATATTTTTAACATCAACCAAAGCGCATCATTGTGCCTGAGATACTTTAATTAACGATGGCTACGTGTAAAACGTTGGATCATTCATTTTATAACTCGCTTGACCAGAAATTTAGTGCTGACGAATATACTCGCCCTTGGCTACTCCTTCCTGCATATAAAAAAAAAAAAAATACTCGATTCTCTTTGACAGTTTCTTATTAACATTAAAATAATTTCGGAAATGGAATTTTACATAATGAAAAAAATAGACAAAAATAGATGTAAATAAATACACTCTAAACATCCACGTTTTCCCTTTATTCATTTAATAATAATAATAATGATAATAATAATAATAATAATAATAATAAAATAATAATAATAATAATAATAATAATAATAATAAATAATAATCCAAATAGCTAAATTCTTTTTTAAAAAAAATGAAACGTTCACCTTCTGAGGATAAATAGAACGTACTTTTATACATAAAAACAGTCTCTGTTAAACGTTATTTTAAGTTAAATAAACAGGTAAAAACTGTCTCGAAAATGTATGTCAAACTTTTGTAATAAAGCGAGCAAATAAAGCTGAATAATAATAATCAAAAAGAAAAAAAAAGAAATATCAATTGCGTATTCAAATGAAATTCGAGAAGGGTATGGAGTTGGTGGAATGAATAAATAATCATTTGAATATTCATTTTACAATTCTCCCGCCTCATTTATAATTCACTTACAATTCATTTAAAAGAAAGACTGGAAACGTATCTTTATTTGGTATTACACTGTTTAAAATCTTATAAATACCATTTCTCAATGTTCGGATTATTTTACTTCGAATTGATATATATATATATATATATCAATCCCCCCTTCCCCAATCGCCCTCACCATCTTATCTTATCTTATCTTATCTTATCTTATGTTTTCTCGTTTTGCCTTTGCTTAAATCAGTCTAGCCTCGGAAATTGCAGTGAAAGGTTAGTTAGTTTCATTATTCCAGTGTACTATTGTTAATTTTTCCAGTGTATTAATTTCACATTTACTATATGTATTTAAAATAGCTTCTTAATTTTAAATGTAAATCTGTATAACTTAGAATTTAACCCTCTTTTTTCAGTCTTTTAAAGTTTGCCTTTATGAATAGGTTTATAGAAATTTTCTTTGTCTTGTTTTTCATTCAATTATTGATTTTAATTTCACATTGTTATCATACAGCCTGAAGATGAGCGTATTTGCTCGAAACGTTGCGCATTAAAGAAGACTTTTCATGGCATTTACATTTCTCCTTGTCATTGGATTTCTCCTAAATATTAATATATTAATATATATATATAGGTGTGTGTGTGTGTGTGTGTGTGTCTGTGTGTGTGTGTGTGTAAAGAACGACGCTTGTGTAGAAGAGCGTCCGCAAAAGATGAGGAGAGAGAACGAGCAAATAAAAAATGAGGCACCTCCCAGAAATCGAACCCGGGATCATTCCGGGTTCGATTCCTGGGAGGTGCCTCTCTCCTCAGCTTGTGGGGACGCTCTTCTACACAAGCGTCGTTCTTTACATTAATTATACTGTGTGTTGTTTACAGTTAAAATGTGTGTGTGTTATATATATATATATATATAATATATATATGTGTGTGTGTGTGTGTAATATTTCTTAAACAGTTTGTCAATGGTTTTGAAATTTTAACGCACAGTTATAAGCTGTTTTAAAAAGATTTTATTTTCATTCAAAATAAATCGAAATTTCTTATTTTCAGACGCGTCTTGTAATATATGACTAAAACATATGGTGATTATTTATTCTTAGTAAATTTTGACATTCAACGAAGGAGACGTATGTGCTTACTTTTTTAATACTTGATACGACATATTAAATTATTTTAAGCTTCTTTCTATTGTTTTTATACTTAATGATGATGATAACAAAAAATAATGAAATGGTAGGAATGTGGTGAAAAGTGATAAGAGACATTATCTTTCTTCTAAAAATTTCTCCTATCACTTTTCACCATATCTCACATTTCATTGTTTTTTGTACAAAGCTTTTAATATAAATATATGTCCTAGTGACCTAATCTGTAAGTTTTCTTTCGTATTAAGTCCATTATAAAAAATCTGTGAAAGTCTTGTAATCATATCTCTTATATAATTATATATAATTATATCTAATTAGTAGATTTGGGCCTGTAAAGCGTGCAAGCTTGATAAAGACAGTTTACAGCTGTATACACCATCTGTATTTAATAATGAAATTATACTCATCTATGAAAATATATTTGTAAATAAATAAGTAAATAAATAAATATGATAAATTTGTCTCAACGCGTAGAGAGAGAGAGAGAGACATAAATAATAATTATTGGTTTCTCCTTCGCAACATCAAAGGTCATATGACGGAGGAGACCTACAGCTTTACGTGGGATCCAAACCACGGGTCGCTACATAGTCTGGACGCAGGGACGATCTCCCATCCAACTACTATCCAGACCCAGTGTCGCTTAACGTCGCTGATCAACGGAAAGCGGTGTTACGACATTGGCTACAACGTAGCCCGATAGAGAGACAAATGTGTATGAAATCTTAGGCCAACGGTTCTCTCAACCTTGGTGTCGTGTCTTCACAACAGGTTTTCCGTGAAAAATATTAATAATTTAATAACTAAATTAATAATTTTACTGTTTCATTGATTAATTCCGATGTTTAAGTAATTTTTTAGTATTTTTTTTTTAGTTTTTAATTTTTGTAATTAATTATGAGTTCTAAATATATGAAGTTTTAAATTTTAATTAAGCTCAAAGTATTTTTTCTTTAACTTAGCTAAGCTATGTTTGATTTTGGGTGGTGAGAGCACGGACGGACGTTGGAATGGTTGTGAAAATGGATCCCACACACTTAAAAAGTCGAGAGCTGCTGACTCGAGGCCGACGATTTGTATCATCAGGCAATTTCCAGTTTTATGTTCGTAATTTCTTTATCTCGATCGGCTACGACCTGATAAGCGATGGGGTCTCGGCATATTCTGCGTGAGTTGGTGCCGTTAATGCCCGTCTCAAGACTCCTCCTGTTGAAGGATGCAATATGGAGCAACCAACGAACCAACCAATTTTATGAAGCTATTTCGACGGTATCGAGCATATCTGCGAATTTATGTCGAAAGAATAGAACATGTTGTATGCATGTTTTTGACGAAGCTGCCTCGTATTACACAATGGTCGTTTTACGCCAAACATTATGAAAAAAATGGTGTGGAGCAAGATTGGATTTCCCATTTTAAAAAGTTTGAAGATTCACAGTTATCTTTTAAATACTGAAAAAGAACCAGTTTTGTTTCGTGTCAATATTAAATGCAAAAAACTTCGCTTTTCTACGTGAGGGTCAAAATATGATAATAAAAACCCCACTCTAATAGACAGAGTTTATTTCCACAACAGTTTCGATGCCCACTGGCATCCTCTTCGGGTGGATACAGAAAAACGAATGAACCAAAATCAAGAAGGAAAACAGTCCAGGCACCATTAAGAAATTCGCACCTAGGTTAGATCCCGTTCTCCCGACACCGGAAGGGCATTTTTATTAAAGGGTCCCGCATATAAGTACATTCGCACAAATTTAAAACTATCTTCTTGTTCTATACATACAGATTCTATTATTTTTTTACATAATTATTAGATTTATTATTACATTTATTACATTTAATATTGCATTATTATTTATTACAGAAATTTTAAATTTATTATTACATTGATTATTACAATGCTGTTTATTATACAGAAATTATTAACCGAAAAACGAATGAAAAAGGCGAGAAGGAAACAATCCAGAGACCATTAAGAAATTCGCACCCAGGTTAGATCCCGTTCTTCCAACACCAGAAGGGCATTTTATTAAAGGGTCCCGCTTATAAGTACATTCGCACAAATTAAAACTATCTTCTTGTTCTATACATACGGATTCTATTATTTTGACATAATTACTGCATTTATTATTGCATTTATTATTACATTTACGTTTTTTTTAACATTTATTATTATTATTACCTTTACACTTATTGTTAAATTTATTTTATTACCTTTATTATTACATTTATTATTATTGCATTAACATTTATTTCCACATTTATTACTTCCATTATTACATTTGCATTTACGTTTATTATTCCATTTACATTTTACCGAAAAACGAGTAAGGAAACAATCCAGAGACCTTTAAGAAATTCACACTTAGGGTAGAACTCGTTCACCCGACGCCGTAAGGGCTTTTTTGACCAAGAATCTCATTAGAGGGTCCAGCTTATAAGTACCTTCGCACAAATTAAAATTATCTCCTTGTTCTATACATACAGATTCTATTATTTTTCGTTTGACATAATTATTGCATTTATAAAGTAATTTACTTGATTCCCAATCTATAGCATGATCATTTTGGCTGGCGTGATAAAAAATTGCATTATTAGTATTACAACTTCTGAAGGCATGTTTGTTCTTTAATACGGGTTTCAATATTTCTTCCAGTTTCTCCTACGTATTCTAAATCACAACTTTTACAGGGAATGCTGTAGACACAGGCTTGTTCCTGTTCTGCAACGTTATTCCTAACCAATTTACTTTTTACGGTAGACGAATATTTGAACGCCAAAGCAAACTTAAAATCTTTCGTCAACGGTTTTACTCTTTCTGAGCTGGCAATGTAAGGCAAACTCACATATTGTTTTTGGTTAACTGAAGATTCCCGAGGGGCATAAAAAGATTTTCTGGCTTTAAAATACGCCTTTCTGATAAACCACTCAGGATATTTTAAATCTTTAAAAATGTTCCAAATCTTTGAATTTTCCGGGTCCAGCAAATGTGGGCTACAAATCCTGAGTGCTCTTAGAAACATGGAATAAATAATTGAGCTTTTAACCCCTTCATCATGATATGAAAAATAATGAATGTACGAATTACAATGAGTAGGTTTCCTATAGACCATGAAATTGGGCTTTCCGCTTTCGTTAATGACCAAAACATCTAGAAATGGTAATTGTTTGTCGTTCTCCCATTCATATTTAAATTTAATAGAGGGAACAAGATTATTTAATGACTGAAAGACAGTGTCAAAGTTGTTCCAGTGGTCAGGCCAAAATGAGAAAATATCATCTACATAACGAAACCAAATTAGATTACTGGGACATATTGTTTGCAACAATTCCGACTCATAATATTCCATGTATAATGTACTCAGTATTGGGGATAAAGGGGACCCCATTCCCAAACCAAAAAGTTGCAAATAAAATTCTTCACCGAAGGAGAAGGCATTATTGGTGACAGAGTTTTATCAGTTCTAAAAATGATGTGAGCATGCCTAGTTCTACGTTACATGTTGGCGATTTTCTACCTAAAAAACTAAGTACATCATCAATGGGAACTTTCGTAAACAAGGACTCAACGTCAAAACTGATCATTCTTCCCCACTTTAAATTTAAGGACATAACTTTGTTAATAAAGTCACAGGAATTAGTGATGTGCGAGCCTGAAAAATTACCAACTAATGGGGACAATTTATCTGCAAGAAATTTAGATAACCTGTGACTAAAGGAACCCCTGTGTGAAATAATGGGACGGAGTGGTATATTTTTAAGGATTTAAAATATCCTGAGTGGTTTATCAGAAAGGCGTATTTTAAAGCCAGAAAATCTTTTTATGCCCCTCGGGAACCTGCAGTTAACTAAAAACAATATGTGAGTTTGCCTTACATTGCCGGCTTAGAAAGAGTAAAACCGTTGACGAAAGATTTTAAGTTTGCTTTGGCGTTCAAATATTCGTCTATCGTAAAAAGTAAATTGGTTAGGAATAACGTTGCAAAACAGGAACAAGCCTGTGTCTACAGCATTCCCTGTAAAAGTTGTGATTTAGAATACGTAGGAGAAACTGGAAGAAATATTGAAACCCGTATTAAAGAACACAAATATGCCTTCAGAAGTTGTAATACTAATAATGCAATTTTTTATCACGCCAGCCAAAATGATCATGCTATAGATTGGGAATCAAGTAAGTTACTTTATAAATGCAATAATTATGTCAAATGAAAAATAATAGAATCTGTATGGATAGAACAAGTGGATAATTTTAATTTGTGCGAAGGTACTTATAAACTGGACCCTCTAATGGGATTCTTGGTCAAAAAATCCCTTACGGCGTCGGGTGAACGAGTTCTAACCTAAGTGTGAATTTCTTAAAGGTCTCTGGATTGTTTCCTTACTCGCTTTTGGTTCATTCGTTTTTTAGGTAAAATGTAAGTGGAATAATAAACGTAAATGTAATAATGGAAGTAATAAATGTGGAAATAAATGTAAATGCAATAATAATAAATGTAATAATAAAGGTAATAAAATAAATGTAATAATAAGTGTAAAGGTAATAATAATAAAGGTAATAAAATAAATGGAATAATAAGTGTAAAGGTAATAATAATAAATGTTAAAAAAACGTAAATGTAATAATAAATGCAATAATAAATACAGTAATTATGTCAAAATAATAGAATCTGTATGTATAGAACAAAAAGATAGTTTTAAATTTGTGCGAATGTACTTATAAGCGGGACCCTTTAATAAAAATGCCCTTCCGGTGTCCGGAGAACGGGATCTAACCTAGGTGCGAATTTCTTAATGGTCTCTGGACTGTTTTCTCTCTTGTTTTTGGTTCATTCGATTTTCTGTATCCACCCGAAGAGGATGCCAGTGGGCACCGAAACTGTTGTGGAAATAAGCTCTGTCTATTAGAGTGGGGGTTTTATTATCATGTGTGTCAATATTATTTGAAAATACTGGAAAAATTATTTTTTAAAAGCATTTATAACAAGGAACCCATTAAATTTTTACATGATTTTGCAGTTAGTTGGGCGAAGCATTTTCCCGTAGTCCAAAAACGACATACAAAAATGTGTATATAATTTTTATTTAATTGAGGCGTCGCCTTCATGAAGGCGTCATATTGCCGCGACAATGCATTTTCCTCTCATGGCCGAAAAATGCAACCAAAAGTGTCCTGAATGCGATAATATATCGCTTAAGATCGTTAAGAAACTGTAACATCTTCAATACCTTATGGAAAAAACAAGGCGCGGGGGGGGGGGATAGTGAACGTGCATTTATTTTTACAATCGTCATATCACGTTTTCTCTGAACTTCCTCGGTGGCGATAAAACGCCTCCGGAAGGCGACGACGCCTCAATTCATATTTGTGCTATTACCAAACAATAGAAAAGATATATAAAATTCAAAGCTTGCCTAATGCCACAATTCAAATAATAACCACTGCTAAATATATGTGAATTCATTATAGGTTCGTTAAAATTGTTGGAAATTTTGGGAGATAATTTATGCAAAAGCTTCTCTCCGTGAATAGTTTTGCTTTTTCGTAATCGGGCCAAAATTATAATTGTAAATGATGTCCATTAATATGCAGAGTGTGAAATAGGAGAGAAGTAATATGCCACAAATAGTACAGGTAAATTATAGTAAAAGCGAAGCCCTTCTTACTGATTTTTTTTTACCCAAGAAGGAGGGGCCAAGGGCGATGCCAGCAAACCCTCCAACCCCATAGAAAAAGAAGAAAAAAAAACACATTCGTTTTATAAACGTTTCGTTAACGTAATTTATATAATTTTTGGATCACCTGATGATCAGGGCCCCCATGTATTCTTGTTTTTTGCTTTACAGTACCAAATATAATAATAAATTAAATTGAATGCCCGGTTAGGTCAACTGTACGGCAGTGTACGCCCTTGGCGATTGGTTAGGTTAAGTCGTGATATTTTCGTTAGTTTTAAAGAAGATATCATTTGGTAATTGAGGCTGGGGGCCCTGATCTTCGGGTGATCCTAATTTTTAATGAAACATAAGACGACGACAAACCTACAAAGAGAAGACGTTATTATGATATATATACAGGGTGTCCCATAAGTCCGGTCTCATAGGAAAATTTATTTTAAATTAAACTTGCAAGAGTCATACATTAGAACTAAAACAAATGTTCAAATTGATGTCTCGTTTTGGAACCCTTTTTTTTTTGTTGCAGGTAGAATAACACACAATGGTTAATATGGAAGTAAGTTACACTCGTGAGGAAAAAGCGGAGCAAATCGAGACATCAATTTGAACATTTGTTTTAGTTTTAATGTTATTTTCGTAAATTTTATTTAAATATAAATTTTCCTCTGAGACCGAATTTATGGGACACCCTGTGTATATATATAATATATATATATATATATATATATATATATATATATATATATATATAACCTGCCCATAGGGCAAACAAAAGAAGATCCATCTTGCCCACATAAAACAAATGAATAATATAAAATGAAATAAAAATAAAAATAAAAAATAATCCCGTCAATAACAAACTGACCCAATTTTATATTTTTCAGATATTTGTATATTGATTTTTATATTAATTTTATATAAATTTTATATTTTTATTATATTGATTTTTATATTAATTTTATATAAATTTTATATTTTTATTATATTGATTTTTATATTAATTTTATATAAATTTTGTATTAAGATGGATTTTTAATACAACCGAAAATATTTTATCGGTCTAAAGCATTAAATTAGAATTTAACTTTGTTAATTTTACCACTTCAATTTCAGAGATTTACACCTCGAGAATAATAACTTTTGGTAAAATTATGTAATAGGAATATTTAGGTTTGATTTAAGAATTTAATTAAAACCCATAAGTTAAAATTGAAAGATTTGCGCTAAATTCGTTTGATCACTATCGTCATTTATTTATTTCCTTAATATAAACACTAAACACAGACCAATAGAGAAAATTGAATGAAATTTTGATGAAATACTGTCGAGAAAACCCATCAACTTTTGAATTGTCTTATCATTGGATCAGAAGTTCTAAGGAATACCAACTATCAGTCAGACAATTACAACCACAAACTTCAGGGTCTTCATGACAAACCAATTTACCAGGTTCCACAGTAAGACAGGGAGTATATATATATATATATATATATATATATATATATGTATGTACAATTTGAGGATGTATTGGATTAATTGGGAAGTTGATTGTATTGTTTGTAATGCAGAGTTAAAACTATTTTCTCGTTCAATTCTGTTATATCTTATTTCCCTATGAGAACAGACTTTTGTTATACCCTGTATATGTGCCTCCGGTGGTGTATGGTTAGCAACGCTGACTACGAATCCACAGGCCCCGGGTTCGATTCCCGATGACGGTATTCGCGCGCGGCACACCCAGCTGTTTATCGTTTAATACAATGAAATTGGTACCCTGGGTGGCCTAGTGGTTAAGATGCTGGGATGCTGAGCGGGAGGTCATTAGATTGAGTGCGGGCGAAGTCTGACCACCCGTGTTGCGTCGTGGTTCGGATTCCACATTAAGCTATAGGTGGAACAATAAGTTTGATCTTCGTTAGAATGAACAATTCGGACGGAAGCAAAACCAAGGATATATATATATATATTATATATATATATATATATATATATATATATATAAGACAAGAGCAAAATATATGCTATATATCTATACCGCGTAAGCAAAATAGTTAAGAGGGATTAACAAAAATTAACAAGTACTAATTAAAGGAAAAGAATATTTTAACAAGATATAGTTCCGTTCATAAGTTCCTGAACTATTATGGAAATTACTTACAAAGTATCCGAAGGTACATTCTATAACGTTCCTTTAAATTACGTTTAATTTTGCTTGAATTTTAGAACCTTCTCAATCAATGATACGGTTAAATTCACACAAATGGTTCAACAAAGCGAATTAGTGGCAGTTCTACAGTTAGTGGCAGTTCTATATTAACTCGCTTATAATGCGCGCTGTTTTTATCATTTTCCATCTTTAAAGTCGGGGTGTGCACTATACGCGATGGCGCAATATACGTGCAGGAAAACACAAAAAATATCAGTAATAAATAGGTATAATAAACAGTGGAAGAATACAGAAGCATTTTTATTAAACTCTTATATAGCCATACTTCCTTAGTACGCGAAATAAAACGCCTATTCACAACTCAAGTATCTATTGACAATATTTATAGGTTAATCAGGTAATCACAGCGCAATAGACATTCTGTGAATGAAAGGTTTGCCGTAATTACTGTCTATACAATTTCCGCATCCCTGTCCTAGTCACTGGTGTTTGAGGAGTCACCCGCTTCCTGAAAGGGGTCATCGGGGTCGCTTACATCCTCTTCCTCCTTCTACAGTTGTTCATTTTCAGTACCATCGAGTCCATTGCTAATACTGCATTTTTTGAATTGGCTACCAAATAGCGCGTGGGAAGAGCAACAAACGAGTCGCAGTTTGTTTCTAGACTCAGTCCAAAGAGACACCAGCACCGCGATCGAGCGGGACACGCATTTATACGCGCAAACAAACGTTTTTTTTTCTAAATCTGGTCTCTGAAAATCAGGGTGCGCATTACACGCGAGTAAATACAATATTTATGCTGTTTTACTCTGATATCTAAAGTTTTTCCTGTTTGAACTAAATAAACTGAATCGCATTGTTTACATCCGCTAGAATAGACACAACCAACCGTATTATCTGAGCTGTTTTTCACAGGGCGAGCTTTAATAATATTTTTATACGTAAAACTAAGTTAATTCCAATTGTTTAAAGTGATGTTGGGAGGTACTCAAATTTACATGATAAGAAAGACCAAGAACATTTTTTAGGACAAAATTTGCCATGAGAAGTATAATTTTTCACTATGCCGTTGCTGTTTGCAACTTTCTACGTTTAACCTTTCCTCATTGTTGGATAGGCCGTGGTGGACCAATAGCGCGGCTACCTCGATCACCCAACTTAACCCCTTTAGATTTTTATCCATCGGGGATATGTTAAAATACTCGTATTTCGTGACAAATCAAAGGATCTGACAGAACTCCGTCAAAAGACAAGAGTGGTTATTGGATCCATTCTATCATGCATGATCAAGTACATTTTAGCATAATCCAAAATTTATGGAACTTCAATGTTATACCAGAGAGATCTGAATTAAATACTGCGACTGTCCGAGTGCTTGGGGGCTAGCACTTAACACACCTGTTCACGAAAGCTCTGTGTCCCCTCGGGTGTTGAAATATGGTCCAGATTGTGCTAACTTTTACCTTGTCATAGCGCCCGCGGTTTCTACTCAAGAGGTCCAGGGTTCGAATCCTGGTGAGGGGTAACTTTTGCACATATATACTGTATATAAGGTAAACTGTGTTTACTATGATGAGGAGACCTCATCAAACTTTAAATCCATGAGTAACTTCCTATATGCTATATTCTTGCTATATTCTTCAAAAAGTCATGAAGAAATTTTTAATTGAGATTTTTGGGGGTATTATTTATATAAATAAAAATTTATTTGTACTTAGTATAAAAATGGATGTGATACAGTTATACACAATATATATGAATCTTGTTACTTTGGGTAAACATAACTCATTAACATTAAAAAGATTGAGGATAAAAAAAATATAATATAAAGTTTTCATTTTGGTCTTTATGGACGAAATATTTTGAGTATAAATACTTTTTAGCTGATCTATTAGTTTGTTTCCAAATTTGACCTTTTCCTCGCGAAAATGTGAGGGGAGGAGCGTTGAATCTCTTTCTATTTATTTCCCCTCGGAATTCTCTAACGAAGTGGCTCCTTGAATAAGTCTTTTGAAAGGCGGTTTTCGAAATCGGCCGCGTCGTTAATGAATAGGTCTTGTGCCGAACGCAGAAGGGAATTTCGACGCCTTAAGAATTATGACTTCGAAATGGTTTATTTCCCCAACATCCTACAATCCCCCCCCCAAAAAAAAACATGATAATAGAGCTACACAAAAGCGGTCTCTTTTTACCCGTATAGAAACTCCTTCTGTATCTACTTCCTCGTATGGCGCGAGTTCGTGTATTAGAAAATTGCTATTCCACGGAGAATAATGGTCTCGGCAGAGGCCAACGATTGCCGAAAACAGCCTCCCTTTGGCGGCTTGCATTATTAATCTTTGATACACTTTTCATACGCTCGTCAACTTGAGTTGAGCCACGCATAAAATTACTCATCAACGTCTTCCTTCTCCATTGCCTTTCCAACTTCAATTTTATTCCGCGCGAAACTGAAAAGAAAATGTTTTGCAACCAGATGTAAACAAAACCATTAACATGTTTTGTAAGAAAAACATTAACATGTTTTGCGATACGTCATATCTTCTCTCGTATTCGGATCGAGACAGACTGGTCAATAGTTGGCCTTCATTCTCGATCGTAAAACTTTTGGTCGACAGGATATTTTAACGATAAGAGGTTTTTTTCCGGGAGAGGGTGGATTAAAGGTTAGGTTTAGCCAGGTCAGGTTAGATTAGGTCAAGTAAAGTTGTTGAAGTGCCGATAAAATGTATACAGGTCCCTTTGATTTACTGAGTTACTCAGGCGAGTTCACTTAACACTGAAGGTGAAGGAACTATATGGATCCATAATAGTGTATCTTTTCTTCTAATTTGTGAATAAATCGGGCCAGAAAGGGTTAACGCCCCACCCCAACCTTTCTTCTTTGATTCACTCTACTTGTCTCCTATAACAAACATTCTGCAACATTCAGGCACCCTTCCGATCATACTATCAAGCTCTCTCCTGAAACTTTCTTTCTCATCCTCACACTTACTATCTATCATATGGCGTATATCCAATCATTACTGCCACTTTCACTCTCGAAAACTTGAATTTCACACACACACTCCAGGAACTGATACACAAGAAGTCTCTCATCGTTTCATACTATAGTACATCATTCACTAACAAGCTCACACCTTCTTTCCCTCTCGTCCTCTGGCTCACACCCTCTCCACACACTTGACACCTTCTCATTCACACTCTCCACCCCCTTTCATCTTTGTTTCACACATCCCTAAGACATCAAAACTCCCATTTTGAACACCTGAATCACTTCTGCTTTCATTTGCTAATTATTTTATTTTCCTTACATTCCACACACCCATACGTCCCTGCCTGCAATTACGCGGACGCCCCGGGCAAGCGCGTTGCGTTGCACACGTCCGAGGCTATTGCAATCCTTCCCTACCTGCGATATACTCGTATATACTGTGTATATACACTTTAATTTACTTTACTTTCCTCTTGAAAATGATATTAATAAGTTACGACCTTGTAATTTAGACATATACTTGGTGAAGATATTTGAAGTTTGAATCTCTACTCTTATGTTAACTGAACTAAGTCTCCTCTCTCTCTCTCTCTCTCTCTCTCTCTCTCTCTCTCTCTCTCTCTCTCTAAACATAAACATATATTATACGTTGATAATAATTGCGTTTGTATATGTATATATAGAGAGAGCTGCTCATTACCTTCATTAAATGAGAGCGCATCACTTGAAATTACACTGAAAACGATTCTTCATTTGATATTTCCTTCCCTTTATTCAGTAATTAAAATCTATTGATCTCTAATGCGCTTATGACCGCCATGGGTCGTGAGAATTACACGCGAGGAAGTGAGGAAAACCTTGACAGTTTTGAACGACCATCATGAATTCATGACTCAGTTTTGTAGAGAGAGCTCCCATTCGTATTTATATATTAAAAAATTCGTATTTTCTAAACATTACTTACTGCCACTCCTTTTTTTAAAATACCTCTTTCAAATACCTCTTTTAAATACCTCTTTTAAATACCCCTTTTAAATACCTCTTTCAAATACCTTTTCACCTGTCTTTTTTCGTTGGAAGTATTGGCATCCCGTCGTTAGGATCGTTTGCCTTTAACCATGGGTTGTAACACTTCTACATCGCTGATTCTCCTCTCCCTCTTTTGTATTCGCTCTCCTAGTTTTCTCCCTACCCTTTCTCTCCCTTTATTCTCCCTTTTTTTGTGTTTAATTTTCTCTTCATTCTTGTTTCCGTTTTTGGGCGTACAATGACCATGAATAATGAATGTATTCCTTTCCATCTGCACTCTTCAAATATACTCGTATATATACGACACACAAGAAATACATGCGCATAAATTTTATGCTTACATCGTATATATATATATACATATATATATATATATATATATATATATTATATATGTGTGTGTGTGTGTGTGTGTGTGTGTGTGTGTGTGTGTGTGTGCATAAGCAGCATATAACTAAATTATTTATGCAAATTGTAGTTCTCTTTTTATATATATATTATATTGACATTCATGTGATTTTAGATGGCGTTTTCCCGTGGCGATTCAACCTTTTTATATATTGTTTTAAATTTATAAATATGAGTCAACCTCCCTTACCCACTATGTTTACGAGACTATTAAGGCTTAAAATATGAGAACAATATATCATTAAGCACTGTTGGAATGTAAATTCGTATATAGACGGATTGAAATGAAACAAAAATGACATTTACAAATTGTGGATTAAAAGTATTAATAAAAATGTTGGACAAATTAAAATGTCAAATGTTGTCGAACGTAAGTTAAATTTACACGCACATTAGGTGGACATACGGATGAATATATATATATATATATATATATATATATACAGGGTGTCCCATAAGTCCGGTCTCATAGGAAAATGTATTTTAAATTAAATTTTATATATATATATATATATATATATATATACTTGTTTCACTGTTTTCTTAAAAGAGTTTCGCATATTCTTGCAGGGATGCAAAGGGGGACTTAAATTAGGAATGCAGTATAAAGTATACATTCCGCTGGGGGAGTAGCTTCATTGCGAAGGTTACTGTCATGTTTGCGCGTACGAAAGTGAAGACCGAGTCGTTGTCCCCTCTTTGTTGCAAATTAACTTTTATTCCTTGTACATTATACGAGTTCACTAGACTGGATTTAGCACCGAGTAGATTTAATTTTGATCTATACAAGGAGTAGCTTATATATTATTTACAGAAGTTCCTGTACGTTGAAAGATCATATATATATATATATATATATATATATATATATACACACACACACGAATTATAAATAAATCTAATCAGATTACGACCTTTGTGCATACCACCAGTGGCGGATTATCATTGAGGCTATTGAGGCTGAAGCCTCAGGCTCCCATGCTTGAGGAGCCCCCTCATTCAACTGAGTTTCGATGATATAATTCGAGATTTCCCAAACTTCCTTGATTAAATATGACAGAGTACGCAAACTGACAAATTCCCTGTTTTATTTTATGTTTTATAGGCCTTAAAGTAAAGTTTAATACTGTTTGGTTTTGGCAAATGGTAAAATACACTGTGTTAAGGTTCTTTTAAGTTTGTTTCTCAATTAGCCTGAGCATCGTACATATAATTCATGTAAATGTACTATGTACTGTACATGTACATGTATTGTTAATAAAATGCTATAGAAAAGGGCCCCCATAGTCTTCATTGCCCCGGGGCCCCGAGGTATCTTAATCCGCCTCTGCATACCCCTGAAGTTGGCATTTGAATGAAGTTTAACTGGAGTTAAGGACCAAAGTTTCTCGAAATAGTCATCCGATTTTTGGATTTTGAGAACTAACTTTAAGGTAATTTGCATTTAAACCCAGTTAGATTATCCTTTTCTAATTGGAATGAACTAATATTTTTTACACTAAAAGTTATCTCCTAAACTCTCAGTATCTCATAGCTTTAGTTGACTTGGAGTAGGCGGCGGTGCAATGGATTTTAAGCATAAGCTGGTTTCATGTCGAGAGAGAGAGAGAAGAATGACGTGTTTTGAAAATACATTCCAATTTTTTTTTTCTCATCAAATTGCCTCTAAAGTGTTTACAACTTTAATCGTACCTCGGATCAAAAATACTAATTTCATTATTAGCCATTGTCAAGTAGTAATATAAGATATTGCGCGATATATGACTTACATATAGGCGGTATATGAACAAAATCTTTTTAATATCGAAGCTTGTTTATTAAGTGAAAAATGTTCTTACCTTTAGACTTAGGGTTCATAATCGATTTTTAATAGTGCGTGATATTAAATGTAAAAACACTAATTCGACTAATTTACTTCATTATGGGATATTACTACTTCATATTATTTTCGATAACTATATGTCATAGAGAGAGAGAGAGAGAGAGAGACTGAACAGTGATTTCATTTCCATTAGATGGTGGCGTTAAATAAATTAAATATAATTTAATGGATGAACAGAGCGGACATTACAGTTTTTTATCCATTATAATTAACGAGTAGGTTTCTGAAGCGTCGAATTAATAAAACCTTTCATTAATTGGTGTCCATGTGTGCTTAAGCAAAGGCTGGAAATGCGCCTAAAGCTTAAACAATTAATCGGTTTTGACATACGGGATGAACCCAACTGATTATCCTGTATAGATTGACCCACTCTCTGTTGAATGTTATTCGTGTTTTGGAAATGTCGTTCCTGTTCACTGTATACAAAATATTTCTACGCTTCGTAGTATTAATCATGTCAATTAAAGCTTATCTTGCTTAAAAATGAATTTATATTTGATTATTTTTGTATATTGCGTGGATTAAAACCTTAAGGGAATATATGTCTGAAAAATGCGTCATACAAAAAGGCAATTTTTTTTTTGTGTGCAAAATAATAAACCTTAAAAAGAATAGGACAAGAATAATACACAAAAAACATTTGGCGTTAAAAGTTCAAAAAATATATATTTAGCGGCAGCTTTTAACGCACACTGAGACTACAATTTTCATCAAGATGTGGGAAATCCTTTCATCGAACAAGTGCCATCAGGTGATGAGACTATTTTCATCAAACTTCGATACTTGATGAAATGATTTTCGGGGAACTGATTCCTTGAAAATAATTTAATCGAAGTGTGTGGGTGTGGCGCTATCTATTGGGGGAAATGTCAATTAGATAACATTTCAGTTTATTTTCATTCACCTAGTGTAATTACACGCATATCAATTTTATGTTAATCAGGAAACAACATACTAACAGCAACTTAAATTTTAAGATTTAATACATCAGAAATAAAATTCCCTTACCTCGTTAAGATTCGAACCATTGTCACTGAAGATACAAATTTTGCGAGCAGTTATGTTACCCACTCGGCCGTGAATGGAGTTTTATATATATAGGGTTTTGTATATATGAGAGAGTTTTGTGTATATATACTCTTTCGCATTGGTTTCAGTATGTATATTTCAATATGTACAAAATCCGTCGTCTATATTCGCAGATTCGTCGTTTTTTTTAAAAATGTGAAAAAAACGATCGAAATTGACGAAATTCAACTGTTTACCAACGCAAATTCAAGACGAATTTCGAGGTATTCCTACTGTTTCTGTCTTTATCCTTAAAACTATTAAAAAAAACACCTGTATTTTCTTCCATTTCCTTTCAACCTTACCTAAAATATAAAAAATATGAAAACAGTGTTACACAAACTTCTAACTATTTTTAACAGAAAAGAGGGGTAGAGTTAATGGGGGATGGGGGGTTATGCAACAAGGGGGTGGGAGTTAGTCACCCATAGTTGCATGAAGGGGGGAGAGAGGGTTTTGGGGGGAGAGGGAGAATGATCTCCCCCCCCTCAAAGGGGTAATTTTTGTCTTCATCTCGGTACTAAAAAATAAAAATTTGATTTTGATATTCCTTTTTTGCATCCTGTTAATTTTATTAAGGTTTTTTGACAAAGAGAGCAGAGTCCAGGTGGTAAAATCTGGGGCGAAGCCCAGCTTGCGAAGCACAAGCACTGCCCGTAGGTCTGCTTGTTGGTCTTGTCATGTTCTTTTTAAGATTTATTATTATGCACACAAAAAAAAAGCTGTCTTTTGCAGCACGCATTTTTCAGACTGGCCCATGATTTTTGTAGGCACACCTTTTTGTTTCAAACAAATTTTTGCACAAAATTAGCGCTCATCCTACCTTTTGAAAAGAAATTTTTAAGCCAGTGAGAACGTAACATTTACTTTAAGCTTACGAACCACATTTTGAGTGTAGCTTCACAAATTTGGTCTCACTGGCTTTGGACGTGAAGCTCAAAATTTTGATTTTGTATTTTTGTAAATTTATGGACTCACTCGCTTTTCCTCAATTTCGCAAAAGAGTATAACAAATTTGTACAAGCATGGTCCGACTAGGTGCACAAAATTATTTATTATATTTTGTCACAAACAACACAAATTGTGAAATATTGTAGCTCCGCCCAGTGTCACGCGGACAAACGCCTGACTCAGCTTAACAACATTTTGGCCACATAAACTTTCTAAACATTTTGTAAGGAACGAATTTGTTCGATGTTTACATCAAATTATTCGAGACGACGTCCTCTGTCTTTTATTTTTAAAGTGTGTGTGATGTAGTTTCTTTTGAAAACAATTATACGTACAGTAGTCTTCAGAAGAGCCGTCCGTGAAGTGCTAGTCGAGGTCAAAAAAGAATAAATGATATATTATAATAAATAAAAGTTTACTTTTTCTATATTTATGAAGTTGAAGTAAAAATTAACCGGAAATGAACCAACTATTAAATACAAATATATAGGGTATAGGGTATAACGAAAATTAACATGAACAAGCAAGGTTGATTGCCCACACTTTCAGCAAGAACTTTTACTGACACGTACCCCCTCATGAGTTAGGTTCAGTTACCTTATATTAGGTTAAGTCAGGTCAAGTTAAGTTGGATGATAGAGTGTTGGAAGAATGACAGAGAGACATAAACGGGTAGGTAAGTTGATAGACAGATAAGTAAATAGAAACATGGCCAAATATGTGTACATGTTGAATAAACACCTTTACGCACTCTCTCGGATCTTTGATTCACTGTTAAATCGGTTTCGTCTCTAGTTAAAACAAAAGTAACCTTTTTATAAATGAACGTCCCTCACTCAATAGAAATTCCCGTCAACAAAACCCACTTGGAAATCCCGCACATTATAGACAATTTAATACAACAATTCCAACCAAATTTAATCCAATATAACTTTCAAAACCTCAAACAGTTTTGTGATAATCCCTTCCCACTGGAAACTGAGGTAATACTAAGTGAAATAACATTGTATGTTAATCCCTGTGAATGATATATTATAAATATAATTGCTTTTCATTCAGTTATATTGAATTTAACCCCAAATTCTGTTATTCTCACTGTCGTTCGCTTCCCACTGAAACTAAAATAAAAAATTAGACGCTAATATATATATATATATATATATATACACACACCTTGGTTAACCTTGGTTTTGCTTTCGCCCGAATTTTTCATTCTGACGAAGGTCAAGCTTGTCACTCCACCTTAGACCTACAGTTTAACGTGGAATCTGAACCACGACCCACCACGGGCGGTCAGAAATTACAAAATCCTCGCCCGCACTCAATCTCACGACCTCCCGATCAGCATCCCAGCGTCTTAACCACTAGGCTACCCAGGATACCCATTTATCTACCAACCAATTTCTTTATTGTGTGGAAGGATGAACAGCTGGATTTTGCTGCGCGCCGCCTGCCGTCACCGGGTCTCGATCTCGGAGCCGATGGATTCGTAGTCAGTGATGCTGACCAGTACACCACCGAAGGGCACACATATATATATATATATATATATATATATAGGGTGAACCAAATGTAGGTGGACAGTAAATGATAACGTTTATTTTGAGAATACATATTTAATTTTTTTGTATACTATAATACAAAATAAAATTTAAATAAATTTAGTTATAATATTTAATATAATAAAACACAAACACCATAGTTATAATGAAAACCATAGTTATAATATAATATAACACAAACTGTATTCAACCTACTGTCCACCTACTTTTGGTTCACCGTGTATATATACACAAAACTTTGAAAGTACTTTCAGATATCTCGTTCATGTTTCTCAATTCATGCCCGTTGTATGAAATCGATATACAGATGCATGTTATATTTAGAGCACTCACCATTTTAATGGGTTAATGTTATTGTTTGTTTTCATTTCAAAATAAATGTAAAGAGATTTAAATGACCTTAGAAAGGGCATGATGGTCGGGGCCCGTTTGGATGGCGCTTCAATAACGAAAGTCGCCGAGATTGCCTATGTTTCATGAGGAACAACAATCTCCAAGGTTATGATGCCATGGACGGCAATAATAATAATGATGATGATGATGATGATGATAACAATGGAACTACAAGCAAACACGAAAAGCAACACTTTCCTGTTAGATTAGTGAGGTTGGGTCTGTTCAGCATTTGGATAGGTGGCCCTCTTCTGCGTTCAGATAATGTAGTAATCCGTGGTTCGGATCCCACGTAACGCTTTAGATACCCTCCGTCACATGACCTACGCTGTTACGCAGGTGGTTAAAAAACTTAAAACATTATTGTTATTAGGCGCGCATGCGCAGACAGAGCAGATTTCCAAAACTGAAGATAGTCACTAATCATTTAACCATTTCCATCAAAAAGGTCAAAAAGATTCTTGGTTTATAAAAAAAAAAAACCTAAACATGTTCACACGTGTTTATAATTACATTTAAATGCAAAAACATTAAATAAAAACACGTTTACATTTACAAATATTTTATGACGGAACACGGAGCAAAGGCATATTTGAGGTCAAAATTTGGTGCTTTCCTGTTAACGGGTATACCCAACCGCCCGCCATCATCTGGACTCGTATCTTGCGGAATTCATGTGGCGATAACGTACCGAAAGCAGCGACGTTTTTTCTGCGATTTTAGATGACATAAAGACATTTTGGCCCCCTACTAACTGATTATCTGTCGTGTGGCCTCGTTGGAGGTAGATATCTTTTCTCTTCCATCCTCCGAGAAGGTGTCGGTGGTTCTGCTATCGGCATCTGTTGTCACTTTTTTAGGGGGCCTGCTTCCTCCTTGTGAGGTTAGTAGGCCTCGGGGTTCGGATCCCCAAATCTACAAAAGAGTCTGCTCTTAACGCCTGCGCGTGCCTGGTTGAGCCCTGGCGCCTGTCTTCTTCTACTCACGCTCTCGTTTCTGTTCCACTCTTTCTCTCTTTCTTTCCCATTTCTTCGTCTGTTCCAGTTTCTCTTCTTCACTATCTTCTTTCTTGGTCACATCGACTTCGACTGATTATCGCTTACATATTAACTAATTTCATTTAAATGATTAATAAATTCGGTACTTACGTATTATCGGGACTACCAAACTGTTTATGATGTATTTTTTTTTGCTCTCGTCATTTTCGTTTAAACTAACGAAAATATCACAACTTAACCTAACCAATTATCAAAGGCGTACAGTTGACCTAACCGGGCATTCAATTAACCTAACTGGGCATTCAGTTGACCTAACCGGGCATTTTCCGTTATATTAACCTGTTAGGTTAATTCAATGCCCGTTAGGTCAATTGAATGCCCGGTTAGGTCAACTGTACGCCCTTGATGATTGGTTAGGTTAAGTTGTGATACTTTCGTTAGTTTAAACGAAAATGACGAGAGCAAAAATACATAACAAACAGGTTGGGTATTCCCGTTAACAGGAAAGCACCCAAAATTTTAAATTTTTTTACATTTTATATTTTATAAAGTGTTTTAGCAAAACAGGTTAAAAAATGTATTACAAGTTCATGTCAAATATATTTTGTACATGTTTTTAATGTAAACATGTTTCCGTAGATTTAATATTAAAACAGTTTTTACAGCGTATTACACAGTGAGTTTGGCTTTAAAGTAATTATTTTTGTTATCCAATCAAATGAATGTAAAAAGAACCCGATTAATTTAGCAGAGTTCATTAACTATTCCTTCCGGGTACGTTCCAGTTTCTGAACACTAATATTCTCTCTCTCTCTCTCTCTCTCTCTCTCTCTCTCTCTCTCTCTCTCTCTCTCTCTCTCTCTCTTTATAAGTGAATACCATATTAAAGTTTATAAACTTGTTAACAAGAATAGAAGAAGTAAAATGGGAGGTTGCTGTACTCTTACAGTATATTGTAAGAAAATCTGGATCTTTGTCCAGTTCAAAAGACAGTTAATACCAGTGACTCTTTAGATATAATTATGTCTGAAATTAGCACGAATAACTTAGTCTTTAATTTTGGGGTTGTTATAGGCCTCCTTCACAAGTAGAATTAGACGTCGAAATAGAATAGTTACGCATAAGGAATCAATCATGGTCGGTGGCTTTAATGGATCATCTGAAGATCAGGGCCCCCCCCAGCCTTCTTTAGTTAGCTTTATAAGGCTAACTAACGAAAATGTCATGACATAACCTAACCAATCGTCAAGGTCGTACAATTGACCTAACGATTGGTTAGGTTAGGTCGTGATATTTTCGTTAGTGAGCTTTATAAGCCTAACTAAAGAAGGCTGAGGCCCTGATCTTCAGGTGATCCCAAATTTTTAATAAACCTTTATCGTCGCAGGGGGTTGTTCATTTGGATATTAAATTAGCCAGTGTAACTCCAATACTTATAAAAGGAGCTAAGCAACAAGCGTGAAATTATATGCCAATTAGTCTAACTTCTATTATAAGAAAGCTTTTGAAATTAGAATTTTGGAGCTTTTCCGTTCTATGGGCACCAACCAAACTAAATTTGCAGATCAGGTTAGGTTAAGTCAGGTTAGGATAGGTTAGGCTATGTTAAGCTAGGTTAAGTTAGGTTAGGTTAGGTTTAGGTCAGGTTAGGTTAGGTATGACTAATAATAATGATAATGTAATGTAATGGCCACTCACCTCTCTCAAGTAACTATTATAATCCACTATTGTGTTGTGATTCGCCAAATTTTTGAAGAAACGACAAATATTTTTTGTTTATATTTATGTTCAAAGCTGTTAAATTAAATAAATTAAATTTCTCCTATTCAAAATGTACTGATTATTAATAAAAAATTAAAATAAGTTTAAAAAATATTAATTTCTCTCATTTCAATGGTGTCCACAGAACGGAAAAGGTCCAGAATTTTTAACGTCAAATGTTTTTGGTGTTTTTTTGTCCTGTTCTTTTTAAGATTTATTATTATGCATACAAAAAAGATTTGCCTGTTTGCAGGACGCATTTTTCAGATAAGTCCATGATTTTTGTAGGCAGTCTTTTTGTTTTAAACACAAATTTTACAAAACAATTAGTGTTCATCCTAACGTAAGAGGGTTTTTTGCTGACTTGGCAATAAATAAAATTTTGAATTGGTGTAAGTGTGTATGGTATTTCTTCTGAAAAACGTTATAACTAGTAGTGTACCGATTCATCGGCATCGGCAAAATCGGCCATTTTGGGGGGCATCGGCCAAATTTAGTCGATTCTCTTACCAATTACTTGAAATTTTAAAATTTTCATTACAAAGCAAAATCTATATTTAGAGAAAACTGAACAAACAAAAAACACCTTTTTATGATAATTTATACTCATTTCAAAGTATAATTATATAAAAATATTTTACAGTCACCAAAAAGGCAAAGCTTAATAAGTTAAGTTGCACCTAAATTTACATTTTCTCTAACTAGCTAGTCTCTAAATATTATAAACTATTGTAATCTCCTCTATATTAATAATAAGTTTGTATTAAGTTGTACGCTTTATAATTTATATATTAAACCATCCTATTATATTCATTTTATTTTAAGTATTTTAATAATTTTATAAACCCAAATTGTATATGCATTTTTTTTGGATCACCTGAAGATCAGGGCCCCCAGCCTTCTTTAGTTAGCTTTATAAGGCTAACTAACAAAAATATCACGATTTAACCTAACCAATCGTCAAGGGCGTACAGATAACCTAACAACTGGTTAGGTTAGGTCGTGATATTTTCGTTAGTTAGTCTTATAAGGCTAACTAAAGGAGGCTGGGGTCCCTGTTCTTCAGGTGATCCTTTTTTTTATTATTAAAATTGGCCACCATGGACTTGAAATCCTAGTGAAAAATTTTGTTGTTGTTTGCAATGTTGAAGACAGAAAATACCTTCAACATCAGGAAAACCAATTACTTTAAATATTAGTATTCAATTTATGAAATTAAAATGAAATTATTTTATCATTTTACTGAGTAATAAAACTATTTAACATGATTTTAGTTACGGTATATGAGTAACAAATTCTGATACCGTATATTGTGGAGTGCCCTAAGGAAAAGCACTTAAACAAATTTGAAATTAAAAAATATCAAAATTGAAAGTTTTCACATTAGATTAGTAAAATTTATGAAGGGAATTGATTTTTTAAAATATAGGCAAATAATCGGCATTGGTATCGGTAGATTTTCATGGAATCGGCATCGGCTAAATTTTGGAATCAGTACATCACGTTATAACTCTCAGAAGAGTCGTTCGCGCAGTGCCAGTCGGGGTCAAATTTAGAATCGAGATTGTATAGCTGAACATCTTGAAAGTAATAGTCTTATTCAACAAAGTCAACATGGGTTTAGCAGAAATAAATCTTATTTAACAATTTTTTTTTATTTTTTTTATTTTTTTTTTACATTTTTATTTACATGTTTCTAATAGATGACAATTCTCGGGAGCCAAAACCTCCGAAAAGTTATATTAAATTATTTTGGGAACTCGTTTCTCTCCCTCCTTTTTCTCTTTCTTTTGTTCCTTCCCTTTCTTTTTCATTACTAAAAAAGCATTAATAATATGTACGTTGTCGGGGGAATTCTTAAACTAGGGGGATGCTGGCCAACTGGAGGTGCCTCTGGATCACTGCTCCCTTATCTGAATAAATCCGGGGCGAAGGATAGCAATGTATAAAGTAAATTTTTAAAAGTAAGTCTCTTGGCACAATGGCCTCGGCACTCAACGATAAAGTGATACTTCCTCTTTTTTTATATGCAGGAAGGAGGGACCAAGTGGGAACGCCCGCAGAAATGCCCCTCCCATAGAAGGAGAAGTAGAGAGCCAAATTAAAACTATGCCATTCTTTTTATTTCGAAAATAAGATATATGTAAAATGCATGCATGAGGAATAGCGGGAGAAGTGTGTTTAAGAGCATGCTAGCCTGCTCGCACGGTAGCTGAGACACGGTGAAAGATCAGCTAAGGAGGACAGTGACAGGAGAAACGGGAGTTCCAGCACTCTCTGTGTTCTGCGTAACGTCTCCTACGGAGTACTTCCCTTGTCGATTGGTGTCTACTATCTCCTCCTAGGTACAGTCTCCTCACTTATGTCCTTGTGTATATAATAAATAAATAAAAAATCCTTTAAAAAATGCAAGATGTAGATTAGATTAAGAAGTTTAGCGTTTCATGTTATCCTTTATTTTTCACTGTCCTCTAATGTGCAATTTGGTACAGGAGATAACTGTACGCATGGTGTGAATGAACTCTGAAGCTATTCTTTTCATTGTATTTTTTTCTACTTTCCTATAAATCTTCTTTCCCAGCCATTTTCTGTCAGCAGTGGCCGGTGAAGGAGGGAGAGCCTTGTTTGTTATATACTTCACTACTACGACTACTCCTTTGCGAAAGCTTTACACGTCTGTAAGTGTAAGGATGGTTATGATAATAAAAACCCACTCTAATAGACAGAGTTTATTTCCACAACAGTTTCGATGCCCACTGGCATCCTCTTCGGGTGGAAGAAATAAACTCTGTCTATTAGAGTGGGTTTTTATTATCATATTTTGACCTTCACGTAGAAAAAAGTGAAGTTTTTTGCATTTAGTAAGGATGGTTCTTCATTTTCATTTTCTATTTTTTTATTTTCTCTACTTCTTCATGGGCCAACCTAGAGTGGATCTTAGGAGCTTTGTTAGCCTGTAACTCTGTAACTCTCTAACTCTCTTTTTCTACTTCTCTACCTGAATAGGTGTATGGCGGTTTAATAGGTGTAAAAAGTAGTGAAATTTTTCTTCCACCTCTAACTTAATCTATTAACATAAGTATGCCCCTCTTCCTGCATAATATATATATATATATATATATATATATAGAGAGAGAGAGAGAGAGAGAGAGAGAGAGAGAGAGAATCCCACCTTTCAAGTCAAGCAAAGAAATAAAAAATATTACTAAATAAACCCAACTAAGAGAGAAAATTTAAGCTAAAATAGTCTCTTTCTCGTAACCTGCGATGAATTGAAGACGGCTGATTCAGCGCTCGCTCTCTCTCTCTCTCTCTCTCTCTCTCTCGTCAAACACAAGCGAAACGAGATCCATAAAATCGTTCAAAATAAAGTAAATACATAAATAATAAAACAAATAATCTAGTCCAACGCCCAAAGCAGGTACCAAAAGATTTTGTCGATAACTCAAATAACTTTAAGAAATTTTATAACTAGTTGTATATACAGGGTTTGTCTAAATTATGTTAACACTTTTATGGAAGAATTGGTTCTGTTGCATTATCCTCCCAACGCTAATTTTTTTATATAATGTTGGATTGGTTTTGGTTATGGTACTTTATTTTCCTTCCATTATAAAAAAAATTAGTGTTGGGATTAGGTTAGGTTAGGTTAGGTTTGGTTAGGTTAGGTTAGGTTAAAAACAGCCCGCCGCAAGTGTTTTGCTAACGTACTTTATTTTCCTTCCATTATAAAAAAAAATTAGTGTTGGGAGGATAATGCAAAAGTACCGAAGAATTTTCCATGGAAGTGTTAACATAATATATAACACCTCTATGGAAAGTATTCTTCCATAGACGTGTTAGCATAATTTAGACACACCCTGTATATGGTGTTGCAAAGAACAGGGTTTTTTTAACTCCTCTTTTCATTTATCTTCTAAAGAAAATTGGTTTACACAGAAAATAATATATAGTTTCAGTAAATTACTTTTCATGTTACAAAGACAAAAAGAGCATCATGCATGTATATTTTAAATACATAAAATAGGCTTTCTCTCGACTAAACTTTGACCAACAGACTACAGCATAGGCTTCAACAATTTTCTTCAGCCTCTTTTATATTTTAATCTAAAACTTTGACCCCAACTGGCACTGCGCGGTCGGTTCTTCTGAGAGCTATAACTTTTTTCAGAAGAAACTACACCACACACACTTTGCACCAACTCAAAATTTCATTCATTGACAAGTCAGGAAAAAGGTCTCTTTGGTGAGATGAGACCTAATTTTTTGCAAAATTTATATTTAAAACAAAAAGGTTTGCCTACAAAAATCATGGACAAGTCTGAAAATGCGTCCTGTAAAAAGGCAACTCTTTTTTGTGTGCATAATAATAATAAACCTTTAAAAGAATAGGACAAGCGTAACACAAAAACATTTTGACGTTAAAAATTCAAAGTTAAAAAAAAAAAAAAAAAAATTTAGCGGCAGCTTTTAGAAAAAAAAATTGTTTTACGCTTTAATGTTGTTTTTGCATATTTTAGTTGCCACATATCACTATACTACATGTTAAAAGCTGCCGCTAAATATTTTTTATTTTTCTAAATTTGAATTTTTATTGCCTAATGTTTGTTGTGCGTTATTCTTGTCCTGTTCTCTTTAAGGTTTATTAATATGCACACAAAAAAGATTTGGTTTTTTTCAGGACGCATTTTTCAGGCTGGTAGATAAATATATGCTAATAAAATAATTGCTAAATGTTATTAAAACAAAGAGAAATATCTAGGATTTGTGTAAAATTATAAAATTGTATTAACTAATGTTCGACTTAGGTCATAAAGCTGTGTTTTTCAACCTTTTTTTTTTTTTGCTGTGCTGGCAACTCCATTTTCACATATAAAAAATTTGCCACCCCACTTTCATAAATGATGATGCAGGCACATACTTCACCTGCAAAACCAGCTCCCGAACTATTTCCTACGTGAAGATAGAAGGGTTGGTAAGAGGGGGATAGTTTATCCGTTCGCCGAAAGGGTGGCAGAGTCTGCCCAACTTGAGGAAGCCTACACTATAAATTGATTGAACTTTCTTTTGACAAGATCGTACAATTTTCATTCCCTTCAGAAGATTTTTGTACAATTTGGATATCACCCAAAAGTGAATATCCAGAACTGGCGTCTGAAGCATTGAAAGTTTTAGTTCCATTCGTATGCAACTTTGTATTTATGTGAACTGGGTTTCTTACGACTAACGGAAAATAATTTCAAATGTAAAAATGTAAACATTACGCGGGTTTCTCACTTAAAAAAATAGTATCTGTCTGATTTTACATATTTCTGTAATCTTTGATGGAAAAATCAACTTCGGTTTTCCATGTAGGCTGATTTTTTTGCATTAAAACATTTGGCATTAAGAAATTAAAAATTCAAATTTAGAAAAACAAAAAATATGGGAGTCGCAGGAGACTGAGAACCTCCTGCGACCCCTGGTTGAGAAACGCTGGCCGTGTTATAAAGATTCGGTTTTACGTTTATATTTTAAAAAATGAAATTGCTTCCGAGCAAAAATTAAGAAAAGTAAACGGGGCCGATAGACTTTTGTTTTCTTTGCAAAATCCGTCTTTAAAAAAATAAATGAAGTAAAAAACATGTTGCATGACTATATATATATATATATATATATATATATATAGTTCTGGCAGAACTCTAAATTTGCTGTACAACAGGTCTTTTAGACTCTTACATAAATTACCCCCGAGATGCTCAGCTTCGCAAATGTTTGCTACCCGCAATGTCCCAAGCTTCCCGGAGGTAGCAAGACGTGCTCAACACAGTCTAATGCAAAGAATTAAAAAAATCAACCAACCCGATCATCCAAGCTATCCATGAGTCCTGCCATTTATCCTCTAAGCTATGGACTTTTTGGTACGAAAACGTCTCTCTGTAGCTCCACTTAACTTCGACATTACAGTATTATTTCTAATCAATTGTATATATTTCTATCCTTAGTATATGAACTGTCATTGTATTAATAATATTTGTCATATGGCCTATAGTTTGCCAATAAACCTTTTCATTTTCATTTTCATATATATATATATATCTGAGGGGTCGACCACAGGTCGATCCTGAACCGTCGTTCAAACTCACCTAAATGAAATGAATGAATGACGTGAAATGAATGAATGATGCAAACCCACAAGGAAAAAGAAAAATGATTCCAAGGCCTTTCGTGTATTCAGAAGTACACCTTGTCAGGTGTAAGTGTACTTCTGAATACACGAAAGGCCTTGAACTCATTTTTCTTTTTCCGTTTGGATTTGCATCATATATATATATTTACCCTGAAGAGGGTGTAATGATTACACTGAAACTCTGGTACATATTTTAGTTTATTGTGTTATTCATTTCATACATTCGAAAATAAAATATTTAAAATCATTTTACTTGTTTTGGGACAAGGGTCGGCAACCAAAATAACAAGAAGAGCCATTTATTCGAATTCGGTAAACACACACACACACACACACACACACACACACACACACACACACACACAATGATTTGTAATGCAATACATGTTTACTATAGGATGTTCACAAACTTTTTACATATTCTATTTCCTCACACTTTACATATCTATGTTGGTACATGACTCTCTCTCTCTCTCTCTCTCTCTCTCTCTCTCTCTCTCTCTCTCTCTCTCTCTTTTTCTCTCTCTCTCTCTCTCTCTCTCTCTCTCTCTCAAAATACTTTATAACAAGATCATCTCAAAATACGGTTACAGTCTCCGTATCGCACAATGCAGTACACATACCGAAGGGAGAGGTATCAAACGTTATCTAAAATAATCGAATCGGGAGGTTTTTCTTCTCAATTAAAGGTAGTTAGTCTTGGGAATCGCGCAAAAGTCCTTGAAAAGCCGCAGGTTACCGATCCCTGGTTTAGGCAATAGTCATAAATAAAAATATATACATACTTGTCATCAAAGATACGTGTGTGTGTGTGTGTGTGTGTGTGTGTACGTGTGTGTACGCGCGCGCGCGCGCGCGCATGTTTATTACCAAAAGTCTAAAATAAATTTTGTTTTTAAAATTATGCCTTGAAAAAATAGTTCAGGAAACCACAACAGTAATTCTGACAACAACATATTAGACACCTGTAAAAATAGTTGAAACAACACTACTAATTTTGTTAACATAACGTTTGCTCAACCTATACAACAGTTAGGAAAATATTAAAGTATTGTTGATATAACAATGAAATCTTGTCATCGTACTTGAGTAACTCCAACCAATACGCAAACCCCAAACTACTTCTACTGTATGTCTTTTTAAATTTCTCTGTTAAATCAGCTAATCCGAGATTTTCATGAAAATTTTCTACTATTTTAATAACCTTTTGTTTTCAAATATGTAAAGTCATTACAGTTAGTGCTTACTTCTGTCCGCAAATTATAATTTTCTGCACAACATATGTTGTTATCATTACATCCATCCAACAGTTCTCTTGTTGTATGTAGAAGTAATGATAGGGATAGTTCAGATCAGTGGTTCCCAACGTGGACGCCAGCCCCCTCATTACAAAATGTATGTACTTTAATTTTAAGAAAAACTGTAAAATTGTTATCTATTAATAAATCACTTATCACTTATCCTATTATATTATTATCTTTATGAGGGAGGCACCAGCAAATATCGATGGCCATAAGGGGGCGTTGGCCTAAAAAAACATTGGGAACCACTGGTTTAGATCAACTTAAGCAACAATATCCTCAACAAGTCAATTTTACTGGACTAACAACAGAATTTTTCAGTGTGGCACTTTTTAGTAACTCTTTATCCATCCCGTTATCTTTATAATAATTTAATCATTTGTTGTTGGTTATATTTTACAGTGAAAACTTAATATAAAATATCTCTGGAATTTCTATGCAGTATTTCTTGTTTAGTTCCACTATTTGTAATATTTGAGAAAAATACTTTCAAATTTATCGTATCCAATTTAGTCTTTTTTGGGAATATGTTTCATTGCATTGCATATTTGTAATGGTTTTATGAATCTTGCAGTTGTATTGTTAATCAATTATCTTACTCGTATATTGAGTTCCTTTTAAATATTAGATTTCACAGCAATATGAAGAAACTAGCAGAAGCCCGTAGTGGTGAAAATACCACGCTTAAAAAATCAACAGGAGCAATTTTATTTTGTTTTTAATATTATTTCTCGGAATGAGCACATACACAAACAAACATTATCCGATTCCAGTTATATATGTATATATATATATAGATAGATAGATAGATAGATAGATAGATAGATTATAATTTTCCCATAGGGTTCGATTAATTTTAAGCAACTTTTACCTAATAATTTTTTCTCTCGAGGAGCCCTTTCTGTGTTTTAGGGTGGGGCAGACAAACAGACAGCATAAGCCTATTATATATATGTATAGATAGATATATTACAGGCATTCGACAAATTGGGGAAGTCTTTCTTAATACTTTTAACTAAGGTGTCGGCTGTAATATGACCCTCAAAAATTCTTAGGTTGATGGTTCTGTATGAAGAAGATAGACGTATCCTTTGTCAGACCTTTTATTCGCTCCAGTGAACCAAAAAACTTTCACTTCGTTCTGATAACGTCGTTCAGACCTTTTGTAAGACAAAACTTTTGACCGATCGACAAAATTTTGAACACGTCGAGAAATTTTTCTAAAATGCAAAGTTTATCAACGAAAGTGTCTAAACCTCCCCAAATAGAGAACACCAAAAGTAAAATGATCTAACCTAACCTAACCTAACCTAAACTAACGTAACCTAATCAAGCATAGTCTTACCTGACCTAATTTAATATAGCATAACCCAGCGTAATCTAACCCGGTATAAATATCTTTAACGACATCATTTTATTCTGACTTTTGTTCTGGAAACCGGTTTTGTTGTGCTCCCCTGGTTACGGCCAATTTTTGCTGTTAATTCTGCCAATTTTTACTGTTAATTCTGCCAATTCTTACTGCCAATTAATTACAGCCAGTTTTTACTGTTTAACTCTTGCTTTGGGATTCCTCAAGTTGTTTTTATTCTTTTATGTCAATGTGATTAAGATGCTCTCTCCCGTTTGATGTTCCATCCATTGTTGCAACAATTGATTGCTTACAAAAGCCTCTGATAATCTTTTTTGCAACGTTTTCATAAAAACTTCTGATATAGGGAGCTGAATTTGTATACTGTTCTCATTTCTATTCTGAGCGTTTTTATCCGATAAGACACTGGAAAAAGATTTATTAGAAGCGTTTGGTAAAGCGACTTTCTTCAAATATTTTAGTTTCGTGCCTTTGGAATGCTAATTATTACTGTAAGGAGCCTGGAGGTACAGGAAAGTTCACGACAGTTTAGCAATTACATCGGTACATTATCCATCCGTTCAACATAACCTACGAAATATATCAAATGGTTAAAACCAATTTACTTTTTAACGTTTCACCAAGTACCAGATACCAATTTGTCATTTGCATTAACTTTAATATAAATTTTAAGAAAAAATTTGCAACTATTCATAAACCTACATAGGGACAGTTATACAGAACGATCTGTGAAAGAAACAAATGATTACAGATTTTAGACGTAGAATCACTCGGGTATCGAAAGGAAGAAGACCTTTGGAATATTTTCAAAATGTTGTCCTACGCTGAAAAAATTTTCAGACCAAATTAGCACTTATTCATTCTTTTCTCGCATAAATTATGCAAATGATTGGTTTAATTCAGTCTTTTTATCTACTCGACCGGTGAACTCTGGAACACTCTTCCTCAATCCATCTTTCCCCCTGTCTGTGACTTCCAGTCCTTCAAACGCATAGGATCTAGGCATATTAAGAAGTTTGGGCAATTTTCTCTCAGTGTTTATAGAATCAACTTCGACAATTTTTTGTTTTGTGAATCTTCATGATTCGAGACCAAAAACATAAATACGGAATTTTTTTTTCAATTTTATTTGCCAGAATGGATCAGTTTTCTCTCTCTCTCTCTCTCTCTCTCTCTCTCTTTACATATATATAAATTTGGTTACCTTGATTTTGCTTCCGCCCGAATTGTTCATTCTGACAAAGGTCAAGCTTGTCATTCCACCTTAGACCTACAATTTAACGTGGAATCCGAACCACACCCGATCAGTAGCAACCCAGCGTCTTAACCACTAGGCTACCCAGGGTACCCATTTATCTACTAACCAAAAAGATATATATATATATATATATATATATATATATATATAATATATATTTTATGATGTAAAAACTAGGAATCATATATATATATATATATATATATATATATATATACAGGGTGTCCGAGAATTATCTGTACAATGTTTGGCTGTTATTAAAAGTCAACCATGAAGTGTAGAAATTCCAGTGTTGTCCCATTTTACAGAGAATCTCATTAAGTTTTTTCTGATACCAAGTTTTGACAAGTTTTTTAGAAATTCCAGTGTGTCCGAACATTATCTGTACAATTTCATCTTTTAATAAAATTCTTGATAACACACGTAAAATTCTTAAACAAGATTATTTAGAATCTGTATTTTCAAAAGTTTCTTTTATTAAAGTAATGTTGTTACAAACATTCGATATGTGCACCATTAGTGATTCGCAAAACATCCAATCGATACTTCAAATGTTGCCATGTACGCTGCAGCATATCCACATCAATTCGCTCAATAGCAGCTGTGATTCTTGCTTTTAAATCATCAATGTCTGTCACCCGCGTACATTTCTAAAAAACTTGTCAAAACGTAGTATCAGAAAAAACTTAAAGAGATTCTCCGTAAAATGGGACAACACTGGAATTTCTACACTTCATGGTTGACTTTTAATAACAGCCAAAAATTGTACAGATAATTCTCGGACACCCGGTATGTATATATATATATTTATATATATACAGGGTGGGCCGTAAGTTTCCATACATAGGAAAAATAAACATTTTTTTATGGACAACCATTTTTATTTATATAATATGCTCTACATGGTTGCCATTGTTTTGAAAACACATTTCAATACGTGTTCCCCACTGTTGATGAACACGCATTAGCACAGTTGACGTTATGCTTGTAATGGCGTTGGTGATACGTTCCTTTAGATGATTTATGTCTCGTATCTTTTCCTGATACACCATGGCCTTCAAGTGCCCCCAAAGATAGAAATCAAGGGGGTTGAGATCTGGGGATCTGGGAGGCCACTCCACAGGACCACGCCGACCAATCCAAGCATCCGGAAACTACTGCTGATCCAAATACCGACGCACGTGAAGACCATAATGAGGTGGAGCTCCATCTTGCTGGAAGTAAACTGGGAAGTTACCTTCCTCGTTTAGCAGGGATGGGAAAATCTCTTCTTGCAACATGTTAAGATACCTTTCGGCATTAAGATTTCCACTGACAGAAATTGGTCCAATAATTCTGTCACCCCATATCCCGGCCCACACCATCACTTTACCGGCACCTTGCATCTTCGTCGGACTCAGCCAGTTAGGGTTAGCATTACTCCAATAACGTATGTTTTGCCGATTAACCTCTCCATTGACGTAAAAATTTGCTTCATCAGTAAACAAGATCTTACAAACGCATATTCTTAGGGTATCTGAAACATAAAAACAAACGTTTAAATTTTCCTATGTATGGAAACTTACGGCCCACCCTGTATATATATATATATGTATATGATTACTAGTTTTTGCATCATAAAAATAGATAGGAGAAAAACCGTCTAAAATATAGAAGTAAATAAAACACAAGTAAAATCATTCGTCATTCAAGAGGAGTCATGATAAACGATCTTTCAAAACGGTGGCATCGCCAATAATTCCGGCTCTTTTTTTTTTTTAGTCTTGAATTTTTTTTCTCTTTTTTTCTTCGTCTTCTTCTTCATTTTGTCTCCATTTTGTCTCGTTTGTCTTTTTATTTTTTTTTTGGTTTCACCCAAATTTTTTGGGGGGGGCCTCTCTGTCAAAAATGTTATGAATTTTTTTTTTCCTTCCATTGGCGCTCCAGTTTCTCAATTTTATATAATCAAAATGTCCTTCTTCTCTCTCTCTCTCTCTCTCTCTTCTCTCTCTCTCTCTTGCCCACTATCGCGTAAAATCTCATTTATATTATTTCAGCGCCTGTGGCTGTAACTACTGTTGACCATTATCTCTTATTCTCTTTATTTGTATTCTTCAATTATTCATATCTGCCTTTTTTTCTAGTGAAAGAATATCATTTCTCTCCCAGTATTTGTGCTTTTCTTTTGGTGAAAAGGAAAAAGAAATTTCACCTTATTTTTTTTCCATATATTTATGTATACATTCTTCAGATTTTTATGCTCCCCACTGTATAAATGTCCTATTTTTATCTGTAATGTAACTCTCTCTCGGATTCGACTTTGATAAATATTTACGAGACATTCTTACACAGCAAAAGACAAGTTATTTAGGCAAACTGTTAAATAAGGTACTTCAACGTTTAAAGGTTTCTCAGAACTTTAGAAAATTACCGCTTTAAGTAATTTTGAAAATCTCATTATTACGAGATAAGAAATATATGGGGGTAAGTGTATATATATATATATATAATATATATATATATATATATATGAAAATTATTTCACGAAGGTAACACGTGAAAAATATTTATGATGAATAAAACCACGAAGGAAAGGAAACACAAAATGGTGCTCAAGCGCTTTCGTCTAATGACATCCTCAGGAACACTGAAGTACATAAAAAGGTTAAGCCTATATATAGGTTACAGAAAGAAAAAAAAAAAAAGGAAAAATAAATAACATACATACACACACACACACATATATATATATACATATATACATACATATCTATATATACAAATACATACATACATACATACATACATATATATACAATAAACAGAGAAGTAAAAATAAAAAAAATTAAAAATTAAAACCTTAAAGGATTACCAGTGAGGCGTACAGATTTTTAAGGAAAAATATCGATTTTTACCACAAGATCAAATGGATTATAAAATACAAAATTATACTGGAACTCTGCCGGGTTTTAAACACAATGCTGCCTATGGTCAGGTTTCGATATAAAAAAAAAAAAAAAAAAAAAAAAAAAAATTAAAAGTTAATCGATTTTTAGCACAAGATCAAATG